>ONZH01023093.1:0-26294 GCA_900303285.1 Rhinella marina | reverse complement strand
CCTTAAAGGGGCAGCACTCTTAAAAGGACAGTAACTCTTAAAGGGGCAGTCACAAAGGTACACTCTGTAAGTCACTGTTAAAGGTGCGTTCTTTTCAAGCACTATGTATTTTCTCCTGGAAATGCAAATCTAGTTCTTCTTATTCTTCTTATTCTTCTCCGTAAATTTCTGCAATTAATACAGCCCGAACCGCTTGGCGTACAGACTCCGTTCAAAGTGCGTTTCGAAGCCCTCGATGGTGACAGGTGTGCTATGTATTTTTGGAGTCGATCGGATTTGTCGTTTTTAAGATATCACAGGTTAAACCCAAAAAAATTCCCCATAGGAATGAATGGAGAGGCTAGAGTGGAGACCAATCAGCCAATCACAGTGAATATGCAAATAGCAACACCATATATGGCACAGCATCCACACACTGCAGAAGTCTTAGATATATTGAGGAGCTCACCCAGACCTAAGGATAAGGGTTGCATAGGAATGAATGGAGAAGTTGAATAGAGACCAATCAGCCAATCACAGCTCAATATGCAAATAGGCAGCGCCATATATGGCACAGCATCCACACAGTGGAGAAGTCTTAGAGATAAATAGGCATAATATACAGGGGAGATTCCCCAGACCAGAGGATAAGGGGGCATTCACATGTCTGTTGTAAAGAGCCATGATCAGAGGCCTCGGGGATGCACTGGCAGAAGAGGGGTTAATCCGCCATTTTGGATTCTGTTAAGCTGTCTATTTATGCTGAAAGAGACTTGCACCTGTGAGAATCACAAAATGGCCGCCGAGTCCCCATGCGTTAACAGACAGCATGGTCGTTTCGCCCCCTCAGCTGAGCGCAGAGTCAAACTTCAAGGGGCTTGCCAGAGTGACTCTTAAAGGGGCAGTCTCTCTTAAAGAGACAACCACTCTTAAAGGGACAATCACTCTTAAAGGGGCATACACTCTTAAAGGAGCAGTCACTCTTAAAGAGGCAGACTATTAAAGGGATAGTCTCTCTTAAAAGGGCAGCCACTCTTAAAGGGGCAATCACTCTTAAAGGGACAGACACTCTTAAAGGGATAGCCACTCTTAAAGGGAAAGTCACACTTAAAAGGAAAGTAGCTCTTAAAGAGGCAGACACTCTAAAAGGGGCAGTCGCTCTTAAAGGGGCAGTCGCTCTTAAAGGGGCAGTCGCTCTTAAAGGGGCAGTCGCTCTTAAAGGGGCAGTCACTCTTAAAGGGGTAGTCGCTTTTAAAGGGGTAGTCGCTTTTAAAGGGGTAGTCACTCTTAAAGGGACATCACTGTTAAAGGGACAGTCACTCTTAAAGGGGCAGTTACTCTTAAAGGGGCATACACTCAAAGTAGCAGTCACTCAAAAAGGGACAGTCACTCTTAAAGAGGTAGCCGCTCATAAAGGGGCAGCCGCTCTTAAAGGGGCAGCCGCTCTTAAAGGGGCAGCCGCTCTTAAAGAGACAGGAACTCTTAAAGGGAAAGTCCCTCTTAAAGGGACAGTCCCTCTTAAAGGGGCAGCCACTCTTAAAGGGGCAGCAACTCTAAGTGATAGTTACTCTTAAAGGGCAGTCACTCTTAAAGGGATAGACACTCTTAAAGGGACAGACACTCTTAAAGGGACAGACACTCTTAAAGGAGCAGTCACTCTTAAAGAGGCAGACTCTTAAAGGGACAGACACTCTTAAAGGGATTGTCTCTCTTAAGGGGGCAGTCCCTCTAAAAGGGGCAGCCACTCTGAATGGGACAGTCCCTCTTAAAAGGGCAGCCACTCTTAAAGGGGCAATCGCTCTTAAAGGGACAGACACTCTTAAAGAGATAGCCACTCTTAAAGGGAAAGTCACACTTAAAAGGACATTAGCTCTTAAAGGGGCAGTCACTGTTAAAGGGGCAGTCGCTCTTAAAGGGGCAGTCACTCTTAATAAGTCAGTCACTCTTAAAGGGACATCACTCTTAAAGGGACAGTCACTCTTAATGGGGCAGTCACTCTTAAAGGGGCATACACTCTTAAAGAGATAGCCACTCTTAATGGGACAGTCACTCTTAAAGGGATAGTCACTCTTAAAGGGATAGTCACTCTTAAAGGGATAGTCACTCTTAAAGGGATAGTCACTCTTAAAGGGATAGTCACTCTTAAAGGGATAATCGCTCTTAAAGGGGTAGCCGCTCTTAAAGGGGTAGCCGCTCTTAAAGGGGTAGCCACTCTTAAAGGGGTAGCCACTCTTAAAGGGGCAGTCGCTCTTAAAGGGGCAGTCGCTCTTAAAGGGTCAGGCACTCTTAAAGGGATAGTCACTTTTAAAGGGAAAGTCACTCTTAAAAGGGAAGACATTCTTTAAAAGGCAGTCCCTCTTAATGGGACAACCACTCTTAAAGGGGCAGCCACTCTTAAAAGGGCAGTCCCTCTTAAAGGGGCAGTCACTTTTAAAGGGATAAACACTCTTAAAGGGATAGTAACCCTTAAAGGGGCAGCACTCTTAAAGGGACAGTAACTCTTAAAGGGGCAGTCACACAGGTGTACTCTGTAAGTCACTGTTAAAGGTGCGTTCTTTTCAAGCACTATGTATTTTCTCCTGGAAATGCAAATCTAGTTTCATTTAATGTTTCTGTGTGTCGTTGCAGAATGGCTGCAGAGTGGGAGGGGGCGTGGTCTGACAGAGTTGGGGGCGTGACTTAGCAAGACAATTCGAACAGTTGTAGTCTATAATTAGTCTATTTTATCTAAAATTTTTGTGTGTAGTTGCAGAGAGAAATTCATCCTCCCACCCCTGCAGCAAACAGAAGTTTATTTTTACCTTTATTTTTTCAATCCCCGTTGGCTGCGGAGTGGGAGGGGGCGTAACCTGACAGAAACGGGGGCGTGGATTAGCAAGACGCTTCACATGGGTGTATTTAATCTATTTCATTTAATGTTTCTGTGTGTCGTTGCAGAATGGCTGCAGAGTGGGAGGGGGCGTGGTCTGACAGAGTTGGGGGCGTGACTTAGCAAGACAATTCGAACAGTTGTAGTCTATAATTAGTCTATTTTATCTAAAATTTTTGTGTGTAGTTGCAGAGAGAAATTCATCCTCCCACCCCTGCAGCAAACAGAAGTTTATTTTTACCTTTATTTTTTCAATACCTGTTGGCTGCGGAGTGGGAGGGGGCGTGACCTTACAGAGTCGGGGCGTGGCTTAGCAAAGCGCTTCGCATAGGTGCATTTAATCTATTTCATTTAATGTTTCTGTGTGTCGTTGCAGAATGGCTGCGGAGTGAGAGGGGGCGTGGCCTTACAGAGTCGGGGCGTGGCTTAGCAAAGCGCTTCGCATAGGTGCATTTAATCTATTTCATTTAATGTTTCTGTGTGTCGTTGCAAAATGGCTGCGGAGTGAGAGGGGGCGTGGCCTGACAGAGACGGGGCGTGGCTTAGTAAAAGGCTTCAAACGGTTGTAGTCTATAATTAGTCTATTTCATCTAAAATTTTTGTGTGTCGTTGCAGAGAGAAATTCACCCTCCCACCCCTGCAGCAAACAGAAGTTTATTTTTACCTTCATTTTTTCAATTCCCATTGGCTGCGGAGTGGGAGGGGGCGTGACCTGACAGAGTCGGGGGCGTGGATTAGCAAGACGCTTCGCATGGGTGGATTTAATCTATTTTATTTAATGTTTGTGTGTGTTGTTGCAGAAAGAAAGTCAACCTCCCACCCATCCCTGCAGCTGACAGAAGTTGATTTTTACCTTTATTTTTTCAATCTCTGTTGGCTGCGGAGTGAAAGGGGTGTGGCCTGACAGAGTTGGGGGTGTGGCTTAGTGAGACCTGGGGCGGGGGTTTTAAGTACTTCTTTTAGGGTGGCCTGAATTAAAGGTCAATACCATGCTTATTTATGAGCCCACGCAATAGGCAGCAGTGGAGGAAAACATCTTTTATTACTACTGAACTGTAGTAATAGAAAAAAACATAAGTTATATTTATGGTAACCGGAATACCTTTAACAGTGTCAGTAAATAGAAATGGATGAGATCCTCAGCTGCTGATAATTACCTGGTTGTTATGGAAACCTGCCCTCCCTGTGTGTGTCTTTGCAGAGAATGGCAGTTGGAGTTTAAAACCAAAGCTCCCAGTTGTAATGTTGGCTAATGGAGATCATATTTTGGGAATATCTCAGGAACGGTATGTCCTAGAGAGATGAGACCTGGTCTAAAACCTTCCTGGACACCTGTTGTACCTGTGTGCCGAATTTGGTGAAAATCAGTCCAGTAGTTTGGTCGCGCATAGAGAACAGACAGATAGACAGACAGACAGACAGAAACTCATTTTTATATTATTAAGATATATATATATATATATATATATATATATATATCTTTCACTATATAAGACGCACCTGCATATAAGACGCACCTAGGTTTTAGAGGGTGAAAATAAGGAAAAAAATATTTTGAGCAAAAAATGTAGTAAATGTGGCCAGAGCAGACTTCTGGTGGTACATGTGGTCTAGCGTTAGTACGCATCCACCAGGCTGTTCCTGCCGGACACTGAAAGTAGCC
Organism: Rhinella marina; assembly: GCA_900303285.1. NCBI lineage: Eukaryota > Metazoa > Chordata > Amphibia > Anura > Bufonidae > Rhinella > Rhinella marina. The sequence goes on along the minus strand of ONZH01023093.1, from coordinate 21,783 downwards.
TAATCTGCTGCTGACACAATGTTATTTGGGGGGGAGAGCTGCTGCTGACACACTTATTGGGGAAGGGGGGAGGCTATACGGTGACACTTTACTAAGGGGGTCACTTTATTGTCAGGGGGGGGATCACTTTTTTTAGGGATACTTTATAGATGACACAGCTGTCAGGGCACAGGAGCAGGCACATGTGAAGACTGAGAGGCAGAGCAGGCATGAGTGACAGGGAAGCCTGCTCCACCCCTCCTCTGCCTGCTACCTTGCTCCCATCAACCTATCACAGCGCATCTTCCGGCCGGCTGGTTCATACCACCCAATACCTGCCGCGGCCGGCCAATCCCTAACACGGAGCAGCCGGCCCCTGCCTCCCACCAACTGCAGCGGCGGACACTCCCTGCTTCCCCCACCATTTGCAGAGGCAGCCGATCCCTGCCTCCCTCACCATCTTCAGCGGTGTCCGGCCACTTCCTCCCAGCACCCCCAGTGGCGGGCAGGTAGTATAAGATGTCTGGCGGCAAAGCTCCAAATTTTTTTTCCTGTATTCACCCCAGAAGACGCATTAACGTTTTCCCCCAATTTTGGGGGGAAAGAAGTGAGTCTTATGGGGCAATAAATACGGTAATTCAATCTGTTTGTTGATCCTTGATTGTGTAATTGGGGTGAAATAGCAGCTTGATACTACAGATATTTAGGGTGTTCACGTTCTCTTATACATCATCACTAGGTGATCGGGTCATTGTGTTGACTCTTTATGCATTTACAGTGCCTTGCGAAAGTATTCAGCCCCCTGGAACTTTTCAACCTTTTGCCACATTTCAGTCTTCAAACAAAAAGATATAACATTTTACATTTTTGGTGAAGAATCAACAACAAGTGGGTCACAATTGTGAAGTGGAACAAAATTTATTGGATCATTTAAACTTTTTTTGTAATAATACAACTGAAAAGTGGGGCGTGCAAAATTATTCGGCCCCCTTGCATTAATACTTTGTTGTGCCACCTTTTGCTGCGATTACAGCTGCAAGTCACTTGGGTTATGTCTCTATCAGTTTTGCACATCTAGAGACTGAAATTCTTGCCCATTCTTCCTTGCAAAACAGCTCGAGCTCTTTGAGGTTGGATGGAGAGCGTTTGTGAACAGCAGTTTTCAGCTCTTTCCACATATTCTCAATTGGATTCAGGTCTGGACTTTGACTTGGCCATTCTAAGACCTGGATACGTTTATTTTTGAACCATTCCATTGTAGATTTTGTTTTATGTTTGGGATCATTGTCTTGTTGGAAGATAAATCTCCGTCCTAGTCTCAGGTCTTTTGCAGACTCCAACAGGTTTTCATCCAGAATGGTTCTGTATTTGGCTCCATCCATCTTCCCATCAATTTTAACCATCTTCCCTGTCCCTGCTGATGAAAAGCAGGCCCAAACCATGATGCTGCCATCACCATGTTTGACAGTGGGGATGGTGTGCTCAGGGTGATGCGCTGTGTTGCTTTTACGCCAAACATATCGTTTTTCATTGTTTCCAAAAAGTTCGATTTTGGTTTCATCTGACCAGAGCACCTTCTTCCACATGTTTGGTGTGTCTCCCAGGTGGCTTGTGGCAAACTGTAAAAAGTTTAGAGGGATGGCCGGGTCTTGGTAGATTTGCAGTGGTCTGATACTCCTTCCATTTCAATATGATCGCTTGCACAGTGCTCCTTGGGATGTTTAAAGCTTGGGAAATCTTTTGGTATCCAAATCCGGCTTTAAACTTCTCTACAACAGTATCATGGACCTGTCTGGTGTGTTCCTTGGTTTTCATGATGCTCTCTGTGCTTTAACCCTTACACTCCCAGCGCCATACATGTACGGCGCTGGAAGCCGGGACACAAGTCCCAGCGCCGTACATGTACGGCGCTCTGATCGGGCGGGCGCAGGACCCCTGCTGTATGCACCAGCATCAGTGAAAACACCGATGCCGGTGCATTAACCCTCACACTGCTGCGGACCGCGGCATGTGCGATGTCGGCGCTGGGAGGAAGAGCTCATCGGGTCCCCGCGCTGCTGTGACGGGAACCTGATGGCAGGGAAGGCAGCCCGATGCCTTCCTTAGGCATCAGGCTGCCTTCTACGGAAGCCTGTGAGATCCAGCCCCCTGGATCTCACAGACAGGAAGCTGTAAGTGTATTACACTGTGTAATACACTTACAGCCAATGCATTACAATACAGAAGTATTGTAATGCATTGTGCAGGGGATCAGACCCCCAAAAGTTGAAGTCCCAGACTGGGACAAAAAAATAAATTAAAAAAAGAAGTTAAAAAAATAAAGTTTAACAAAAAAATAAAAGTTTCAAGTAAAAAAAAAACAACGTCATTTTCCCAAAATAAAGTTAAAAAAAATTGTAAAAAATAGGGAAAAAAAGAAAAGCAGGCATATTAGGTATTGCCGCGTCCGTATCGACCAGCTCTATAAAAATATCACATGACCCACTCCGTAAAAATAAAAACAATGCAAAAAAAGCCATTTTCTGATCACCTTGCCTCACAAAAAGTGTAATACCAAGCGATCAAAAAGACGTATTAATCCCAAAATGGTACCAATCAAACCGTCATCTCGTCCCTCAAAAAATGAGACCCTACCTGAGACAATCGCAAAAATAAAAAAATATGGCTCTCAGAAAATGGCAACACAAAAAAAAGATTTTATTCTGTTCAAAAATGCATCTAATGTGTAAAACTTAACAAAAATGAAAATGTTAGACATATTGGGTATCACTGAATCTGTAACAACCAGCTCTATAAAAATATTCCATGAGATGGCCTCCCAGGTGAATGCTGTAAAAAATTTAAAAAAAAACTATGCCAAAACAGCCATTTTTTTCCCTCTTGTCTCACAAAAAGTGTAATAGCAGGCGATCAAAAAGGTGTATTTACCCCAAAATGGTACCAATCAAACCATCATCTTGTCCCGCAAAAAATTAGATCCTACATGAGACAATCGCCCAAAAAATAAAAAAAAATATGGCTCTCAGAAAATGGCAACACAAAAAAAGATTTTATTCTGTTCACAAATGTATCTAATGTGTAAACCTTAACAAAAATGAAAATGTTAGACATATTGGGTATCACCGCGTCCGTAACAACCTGCTCTATAAAAATATTACATGATTTGCCCCTTCGGGTGAATGCTGTAAAAAAAATAAATAAAAAAAACTATGTCAAAACAGTTATTTTTTTTCACCTTGACTCACAAAAAGTGTAATACCAAGCGATCAAAAAGTCTTATGTACCCCAAAATGGTACCAATGAAAACTTCACCTCATCCTGCAAAAAATGAGCCCCAACATAAGACAATAACTCAAAAAAATAAAAATCAATGACTCCCGCAAACCAATCGATCAAAATCTGTGCTGCAAAATCCATATGGCACTCCTTCTGTTCTGAGTCCTGCCATGTGCCCCCACAGCAGTTTACCATCACATATAGGGTGTTGCCGTATTCAGGAGAAAATGGGTAACAAATTATGGGGTGCTTTTATCCTGTTACCCCTTGTTAAAATGAAAAATTTGGGGCTAAAGCAACATTTTATTGGAAGAAATTAAACTTTTCATTTTCACAGCCAAGTGTTTCCAAATTCCGTAAATTCCGTAAAAGGGGGTCAAAGTGGTCAGTACCCCCCTTAATATATTCTTTAAAGGAAGTAGTTTCCAAAATGGGGTCACTTTTTGAGGGTTTCCACTGTAGGGGTACGTCAGGGTCACTCAATTACAAAATGGTACCTAAAAACCAATCTAGCAAAATCTGCCTCCAAAATCCATATGGTGCTCCTTTCCTTCTGACCACTGCCACAAACTCATAGAGACGTTTACCACCACATATGGGGTATTTCTGTAAGCTGCAGAATCAGAGTAATGTATATTGAAGTTTAGTTTGCTGTTAACCCTTGCTGTGTTGCAAGAAAAAAATTATTAACGTGAATAATGTACCAAAAAATTGAAATTTTGAAATTTCACCTCCATTTTCCTTTAATTCTTGTGGAACATCTCAAGGGTTAATAAAGTTTGTAACATCAGTTTTTCATAATTTGAGGAGTGTAGTTTATAAAATGGGGTCATTTATTAGTGGTTTCCATTAGGTAAGCCTCCAAAAATCACTTTATAACTGAATTGGTGCTCAAAAAAATGGTTTGGGAAATTTTGTTGAAAATTTGAAAAATGGCTTCTAAACTTCTAAGGTTTCTCACGTCCAAAAAAAGTAAAATGACATTTATAAAATGATGCCAACATAGTATACATATAGGGAATGTAAAATAATAACTATTTTTGGAGGTATTACCATGTATTTTGAAAGTAGAGAAATTGAAATTTGAAATTTCCCTTTTTTATCCAAATTTTTGGTAAATTTGGTATTTTTTTATAACTAAAAATGAAATATTTTGCCACAAATTTACTACTGTCGTGAAGCACAATAAGTGATGAGAAAATAATCTTAGAATGGCCTGGATAAGTAAAAGCGTTCTAAAGTTATTACCACATAAAGTGACACATGTCAGATTTGCAAAAATCGGCCTGGGATTTAAGGTGAAAAGTGGCTCGGTACTGAAAGGGTTAAACAGAACTTTGAGACTATCACAGAGCAGGTGCATTTATACGGAGACTTGATTACACACAGGTGGATTCTATTTATCATCATCAGTTATTTAGGACAACATTGGATCATTCAGAGATCCTCAATGAACTTCTGGAGTGAGTTTTCTGAACTGAAAGTAAATGGGCCAAATAATTTTGCACGCCCCACTTTTCAGTTTTATTATTACAAAAAAAGTTTAAATGATCCAATAAATTTCGTTCCACTTCACAATTGTGACCCACTTGTTGTTGATTCTTCATCAAAAATTTGAAATGTTATATCTTTTTGTTTGAAGCCTGAAATGTGGCAAAAGGTTGAAAAGTTCAAGGGGGCCGAATACTTTCGCAAGGCACTGTAATTCAATCGTCTTTAATTGTGTAATTGGGGTGAAATTGCGGTCTGATACTACAAATTTTAGGGTATTTAAGTTCTTTTTTACATAAGGAAATCCATTAATCCTTGATTCTGTAAATTGGGGTGAAATTGTGGTCTGATACTTCAAATTTTGGGGTGTATATATATATATATATATGATATAATATATAATATATATATATATAAACTAAGCAATGTGAACAGCACAGCTATAAATAGAGAATGGTGTGCCAGCGGCTGAGGACTTGAGGACTTGATCCAAAAAATCCCAAAAAATAAAGAAAATAATTCCACAGCACTCCCGGGGAGTGCCGTGGAGTTGTTTTATATATATATATATATATATATATATATATATATATATATATACAAATACACACATATATATATATATATATACACATATACTAGCTGAAGGACCCGGCGTCGCCCGGGTATATTTCATCTATTTCATTTAATGTTTGTATGTGCGTGTTGTTAAAAAATATCGAGAGTGACCTGTACAGCACTCCGTCTCCTTAAAATGGGACCTCCACAGCAGCCCACCCCCTTAACTTTGACCTTCACAGCAGCCTGCCCCTGTAACAGTGAGTTCCACAGCACCTCACCCCCTTGACAGTGACCTCCACAGGGGCCCGCCCCCTTAACAGTGACCTCTACAGCACCCACCCCTTAACACTGATCATAGGTTACAATCCCCTTAACTGACCTCCACCATTCCTGGCCCCCTTGACAGAAACCTCTACAGTGACTGCCTCTTTAACAGTGACTGTCACAATACCCTGCTCCCTTAACAGTGACCTCACAGTAACCTGCTGCTTCTTTAATAGTGGCCTTCACAGTCCCCTCCTCCCTTAACAATGACCTCCACAGCAGCTAGAGTGGCCCCTGGCTTCACCCCAGAAAGCTGGACCTCACCGGCAACGCCCCCAAACGTGAAGCCACGCCCCCGGCCCCATGAACCCACACACCCTGGCTCTGTGAAGACACAAAGGAGAAGAAGAAGTTCCTGACCTGAAGGTGAGCTAGGGACAGTCCGCTGCTTCTCTCCCCCTCAGTCAGCCACAGGGAACCATGTCTGCGGGCTCTAGTGACTGACTGGGGGTGAAAGAAGCCTCAGTCAGTTGCTGCAGCAGACGCTCAGACAGCACAGCGCTGCTGTCTGAGTGTGTGCTACTGAAAGGGTGGACATCCCTGCGTTCATCCAGAAACTGCGCCGGATGGAGGACAGGGATCCAGAAAACCGGATTGTCGGGAAAACTGGACGTCTGGCCACCCTAACAGCAGCCTGCCCCTAGGGTGGCCAGAGGTCCGATTTTAGGCCGGACAGTTTGGCTTTCAGACTCCATGTCCTCCGTCTGGCGCAGAGCCTGAATGGACACAGGGATGTCCTTTTGAACAGCTCACTCTCAGACAGCAGCACTGTGCAGTCTAAGCATGAGCTGCACGTAGAAAGTCACCCTCTCGCCCCTGCAGCTGACAGAAGTTGATTTTTACCTTCATTGTTTCAATCCCTGTTGGCTATGGATAGGGAGGGGGCGTGGCTCAACGGGACCTGGGGGCGGGCTTTTATGTCCTTCTTTTGAGGGTGGCCTGAATTACAGGTCGATGCCATGGTAATTTATGAGGAAACACAGTGGGTAGCAGTGGAAGAAAACATCTTTTATTACTACTGAACGGTAAATATGTGAAATATCCATTCATCCTTGATTGTGGGGTGAAATTGTGGCCTGAAACTACAGATTTTAGGGTGGTCACATTCTTTTATACATAAGTATATCCGTTAATCCCTAATTTTGTAATTGAGGTGAAATTGCAGCCTGATACTACAGATATTAGGATGCTCACGTTCTAAAATATATATATAAGTATATCCATTCATTCTTGTTTTGGTGGTGAAATTGCGGCCTGATACAACAAATTTTAGGGTGTTTACATTCTTTTTCACATAATTCTTTAATTCCTAATTGTGTAATTGGGGTGGATTTGCAGCCTGATACTACAGATATTAGGGTGATCACATTCTCTTATATATAAGTACATCCATTCATCCTTGTTTTAGGGGTGAAAGTGCGGCCTGAAACTTCAGATTTTAAGGTGTTTACGTTGTTTTTCACATAATTCAATTCTCTAATGCCTAATTGTGTAATTGAGGTGAAATTGCAACCTGATACTACAGATATTGGCGTGCTCATGTTCTCTTAAATATAAGTACATCCATTCATCCTTGTTTCGTGGGTGAAATTGCTGTTACAACAAATTCTAGGGTGTTTATATTGTTTTTGACATAATTCAATTCTTTAATGCCTAATTGTATTATTGGGGTGAAAATGCTGACTGATTCTGTCTTATATATGTAAGAACATCCAGTCATTTTTGTTTCGGAGGTGAAAATGCGGTCTGATACTACAAATTTTAGGGTGTTTACGTTCTTTTATATATAAGCACATCCATTCATCCTTGTTTCAGGGGTGAAATTGTGGCCTCATATTACAAATTTTAGGGTGTTTACGTTCTTTTATACGTAAGTATATCTGGGAATCCCTAATTGTGTAATTCGAGTGAAATTGCGGCCTGATACTACAAATTTTGGGTACGTTTTTTTAAAATAAAATAAATATTAAATAAAAATAAAATATATAAGTACAGCCATTCATCCTTAATTCTGGGGTGAAATTGCCTTGTACTACAGATTTTAGGGTGTTTATGTTGTTTTTCACATAATTCAATTCTTTAACCCTTTCTACCCCAGAGGTTTTTTCGGTTTTGCGTTTTCGTTTTGCGCTCCCTGCCTTAATACAGCCATAACTTTTTTATTTTTCTGTTCACATAGCTGTATGATGGCTTGTTTTTTGCGGGACAAGTTGTACTTTCCAACGCCACCATTTAATATGGCATATGGTGTAGTGGGAAGCGGGAAAAAAAATCCAAATCGGATGAAATTGCAGAAAAAAACGCAATTCCGCCACAGTTCTACGGGTTTTTATATTAACGGTGTTCGATGTGCGTTAAAACTGACCAGTTACTTTCATTCTACTTGTCAGTATGAATCCGGAGATACCTAATATGTATAGTTTTTCTTGCATTTTCATAGTGATAAAAAAATTATAAAGTTGGACATTTTTTTTTTCCAGTTCTTGACCCCTATAACTTTTTGGTATTTATGTGTACGGAGCTGTATGGCGGCTCATTTTTTGCGGGGCGATCTGAACTTTTTATTTATACCATTCTGGGATGTGTATGACTTTTTGATCGCTTTTTATTTAATTTTTTTTTTAAAGCGTTTCGCTTTTTTCCGTATAGGAAATATTTTTTTATATTTTTATAATATGGGCGTTTTCGCACACGGCGATACCCATGATGTGTTTTTTTTAAATTTTTTTAATACTTTTATTTTTATTTTCGGGAAAGGGGGGTGATTTGAACTTTGAAGGTTTTTTTATTTATTTATTTATTTTTAAAAACTTTTTTTTTTTTACAATTTTTTATAGTTCCCATAGGGAACTATAGGAAGCAATCATTTGATTGCTTATATCATAGACTCCAATGCACTTACATTGGAGTCTATGATGATTTTAGTGCTTTCCTATGGAGTCCTATTACAGGCAAGGGCTCCATAGGAAAGCCTATGTAGCAGCCTCCTGTCATTTACTATGACAGAGGCTGCTGCAGGCACGCTCCGGCTCCTCCGATCGCCACACGGGAGAGCCGGAGCAACACCGGAAGCGTACACTTCCGGTGTTTGCCGCCTTCGGGTGCCGCGGTCAGGCTTGACCGCGGCACCCGAGGGGTTAAATTCCGCAATCGGCATTACTGCCGGTCGCGGACGTTAGCCGCGGATGCCTGCTAGCCGGATATGCAGGTTACCCGCGGCCATCACGTCCGCTCCGTGCAGGAGCGGGTGCCATCTTTAAAGTGCCGGCCAGCGCCGTACATGTACGGCGCTGGTCGGGAAGGGGTTAATCCCTAGTTGTGTAATTGGGGTGAAATTGCGGCCGGATGCTACAGATATTAGGGTGCTCACGTTCTTTTATATATAAGTACATCTACAGTATTCATCCTTGTTTCAGGGGTGAAATTGTGGCCTGACATTACTGCTATTTTACACTTACAGTACAGTATGTTCGACAGACAGGTGCCAGGCCCTTCTAAGGGATCGGGCAGTGGTCATGGCCAAGTATTTCTGGAGCTGGCAGAAGTAGCAGTAGAAGAATGGGGGGTGGTAGCAGCAGTCGCAGCAACAGGCCAGAGATGCCAGTGTCATCCAGCGGTTGTGTTTTGACCAGCAACCCAGCTGTCATTGAATGGCTGACATCATCGCAAGTGACATTAGACAGTGGGCTCCTTTGACACCATGCTTAGTTTTTATGGCCCGGGAACAAGCTCTGTGCCCCCATCCGTCCTAAACCTGCCTCTTTCATTTTCTGTTCCTTCTGCTCGGGAAGTATGGTATGCTATTGGCTTGGCTCGGCTTTTCAGCGAGGACGAGCTTATTGAGGACAGTAAAACATAAAAAAACATTAAAAAAACATAAAAAAATGCAACAGCACTCTGCGAACGCAGACAACAAAGTGAGTACATATAATACTGCCATACTCACTATCTACACGATACTAGTGCTACATTGTAAATGTGAGATTCTTAGCAAATAATTTTGTACAAAAATTATCTGTGCCCGTCTGCCCTACATCAAGGCGATCTCTTTAAGACGGGAACCGAACACTAAATGCCATAGTCACTAAGTGCCATAGCAGCCTCCATTAACTACAGAGGATGCAGGCTCCACATGTATGCTAAGCCGACATTATATTGTACCTCTTATGGTGCCAAAATGGCTTCCACTGGTTTCAGGGAATGCAGGCTCTACACGCATGCCGAGCCCACACAATATGATACCTCCTTGGTGCCACACTGACCTCTGTTACGCTCAGGGAATGCAGGTTCCACACAATGCTGAGCCCACTCTGTATTCCACCTCTCCTGGTGCCAATTGGCCTCCAAAGCATATAGGGAGAGCAGGACACAGCTTTATGCTAGCACTAATTAAAATCAGCCTGTAAAGCAAACAGGTAAGTTAGGAGTGCATCACCAAAATGGTGGTGGAGTCAGCCATGCCTCCACCTAAACTGCAAGAAAAACTGGGGGTCGGCATGCATGTGGAGCCTGCATTCCCTGAAACCAGTGGAGGCCATTTTGGCACCATAAGAGGTACAATATCATGTCGGCTTAGCATGCATGTGGAGCCTGCATCCTCTGTAGTTAATGGAGGCTGCTATGGCACTTAGTGACTATGGCGTTTAGTGTTAGGTTCCCGTCTTAAAGAGATCGCCTTGATGTAGGGCAGACGGGCACAGATAATTTTTGTACAAAATTATTTGCCAAGAATCTCACATTTACAATGTAGCGCTAGTATCGTGTAGATAGTGAGTATGGCAGTATTATATGTACTCATTTTGTTGTCTGTGTTCGCAGAGTGCTGTTGCATTTTTTTATGTTTTACTTTTCTATTTGCAGCCATGTGACGTGCACCTGCATACTTGGATGTGCTGACTGACCCCCAGTTTTTCTTGGAGCATTTTGTGGACAGTCAGCAGCTACTGCCCAGCCAAGATGTGGAGGAGAGATCCACTGCTTCCCCTGGTAAGCGGGCAAGTAGCAACGATGAGAGTCGCGTGGGAGCAGGTGTTGCGAGCGGTCAGGCACATGGCCCTGAGACTGGTGAGGGTGACATCACTGATGTGCAGACAGTAGTGGATGATGATGTGTCTGATCACAGGTCCAGGCCGGGTGAAGAGGGGGCTTCATCATCATCATCATCATCATCAGGGGATGAGGGTACCAGCTTGTGTGCAAGGCAGTGGCTGAGACAGCAGGGTGCTAGCCTGGTTGCGAGTCAGCAGGGTGGCAGCGGTGTGAGGTCTGGAGCCAAATGTGCCCAGGGTAGATCACCTGCTACTCAGGAGCCTGTCTGTAAAGAACTAGCGGTGCACAGGTTAGCGGAGGCAGTGGCAGCAGGCAGTCAGCATGGAGTGGTAGGGGGAAAAAGCTATACTCATTGGTGTGGGAATTTTTCATCAAGCTGCCGGAGGATGACAGTGTGACCATTTGTACAATCTGTGGTTTCCTTCCCATTATATACTGGTCCTGATGCTCCTGCTCCTGCTCCTCCTCCTCATCACTCATTTTGTCAGCAATAGATCACCGAGGCAATTGCAAAAAGACAACAGTATGCGTGCACTCATCCAATGGCACAGAAGCTGAACATGTTCCTGGCCGAGTTCTTGGTACTATAGTCCCTCCCTTTCCATGTGGTGGACTCTGCAGCTTTCAGAGAACTGATGGCTTGTGACAAGCCAAGGTGGAGAGTCCCAAGCCGTCATTATTTCTCCAAAAAAGCTGTACCAGCCCTACACACGTATATTGAACAGAAGGTGGGCCAGTCCTTGAGCCTGTCGGTGTCTGCTAATGTTCAAGGCAGCACCGATGTGTGGAGCTATAACTACAGTCAAGGACAATATATGTCCTTTATGGCCCACTGGGTAAAAATTCCTGCTCAGCAACACCAACAATTTGGCCAGGTGACAGCACTGTCACCTCCGTGTTCTCAAGCTGTGAGTCCTGCGCCAATGTCCTCCTCTGCTTTCTCACTCTCAACCTTGTCATCAGTCTCCACTGCAGGCACAATTCAGAGTGCTCCTGCAGCATACCAGCTATGCAGAGCATGGAGGTGTCACACTGTACTGCACTTGGTTTTCCCGAGTCATACCGGGGAGGAACTGCTCGGTGTCCTTCAAGAGGAAATCTATTCTTTACTCTCTCCTCTACAAATGAAAATCGGAAACCTGGTCACCGACAATGGGAAGAACATCGTGTCAGCACTGCTTCAAGGGGGGCAGACCCATGCCCCCTGCATGGTGCATGTCTTTAATCTGGTTGTAAAGCGGTTCCTGAAGTCTTCCACACAACTGCAAGACATCCTGAAAATGGCCAGGAAACTGTGCATGCACTTCAGCCGCTCTTACCCTGCAAAACATGCTGTCCTTATGCTGAAAAGTCAGAATAGCGTTCCACAACATTGCCTGATATGCAACTCCACACTTCACATGTTGGACTGACTATATGAGCAGAGGAAGGCCATAAACGATTTCAAACGATTTAAATGATGCATGTGGACAGGAGCACTCCACTATGTAACTTCGACATTAGCCAGTGGCAGCTCATGCATGACACCTGCCATTTGCTCAGGCCCACTTTATCTGTCAGTCGCCAGGACTACGGGATGAACAACGTCATTCCACTCCTTCACGTTCTAGCTGGCCAGGGGACATGGAGCCTACATCTCAAGGCCACCTCAGCCCTGTGGGGGCTGAACTGGAAGAGGAGGACAACACACAAGCAATGTATAGAGAAATGGGAGGTTTTTCTACACAAGTGAGAGGAGAGGAGCAGAAGGAACTAGATATCAATTAGAAAGACCAGGCAGACGACCCAGAGACACTGTGGCAGTGTGCAGTGGAGATGGAGGAAGGGAGTCCTTTGCGCAAATAGCCAGATGCATGTTGAGTTGCTTGTGTAGTGTCAGCCATGTTATCACCATTCGGCAGAGGGATGACTACTGGTTCTCCATCATGTTAGACCCTCGCTACTGCTCCAAAATGAAGGCCTTTTTTCAACCTACTGAAGAAACCACCCACCAGCAGCAGGAGCAAAACATGGAGCAGAACCTGAACCAGCAGGTGGTGGCATACTTGGACTGCACCCTGCCACCCCATATTCAAGATCCCCTGGACTACTGGGCAACCAAACTTGATTTTGGACCGCAACTGGCCGAGTTTGCCCTGGACAAGCTTTCCTTCCAGGCCAATAGTGTGGCATCAGAGCTGGTGTTTAGTGTGGCGGGGGGCACAGTTACCTCAAGGCGAACTCAACTTTCCACCCAAAATGTGGAGAGACTGACTTTTGTGAAGATGAATCAGGCATGGATCAGCCAGGATTTCCACATGCCAGTGCATGATGCATCAGGCAAGATCATTCTGAATGACACACCAAAACATTGTGAAAAAATACCAGTTTCTTCTGGCCACCTGTTCAGCCACAATTCTGATGCCACACACCTGCTGCCATCTTCTCTTTCTGCCACCCACGATTTTGTGCTGTTACTGCCGCTGCTGTTGCCCCCCACCTCCCCACTATGTTGACTCCTCATGTGGTTGTCAACTCACCACTCTGTGACTGGGTCGTGCTTTTGCCACACTCACCACTCTGACTGGGTCACTGTGTTGACTCCTCATTCAGTTGCCACCTAACCACTCTGTGACTGGGCAACTGTTTTGACTCCTCATTCTGTTGCCACCCTTATCACTAGGTGATTGGGTCATTGTATTGACTCCTCATGCAGTTACCACCTCACCACTCTGTGACTGGGCCATTGTGTTGAATCCTCAAGCGGTTGCCATCCTCCTTACTCTGTGACTGGGCCACTATGTTGACTCCTCATGCAGTTGCCACCCTCCCCACTCTTTGACTGGGCCACTGTGTTGACTCCTCATGCGGTTCCCACCTCACCACTCTGTGACTGGGCAACTGTTTTGACTCCTCATTCTGTTGCCACCCTTATCACTAGGTGATTGGGTCATTGTGTTGACTCCTCATGCAGTTACCACCTCACCACTCTGAGACTGGGCCATTGTGTTGACTCTTCATGCTGTTGTCACCCTCCCTACTCTGTGACTGGGCCACTGTGTTGACTCCTTATGCGGTTCCCACCTCACCACTCTGTGACAGGCCACTGTGTTGACTCCTTATGTGGTTCCCACCTCACCACACTGTGACTGGGCAACTGTGTTGACTCCTCATGCTGTTGCCACCCTTATCTCTAGGTAATTGGGTCATTGTGTTGACTTCTCATGCAGTTGCCACCCTCATCACTAGGTGATCGGGTCATTGTGTTGACTCCTCATGCAGTTGCCACCCTCCCTACTCTGAGACTGGTCACTGTGTTTGAAACAGGTCAGGTCACACTCATAGATGGATGCTGGGTAACAGGAGATGGTTCCCAAGCTGAACAAGACAATGTAGAAGAAGACTTTTTAAAAGCGCATAATAAGCTGTCTTTGAAGCAATCATTTAGAGTACAGGAGTTTTCTTCTACATGGGCCACTGTGTTGACTCCTCATGCAGTTACCACCTCACCACTCTGAGACTGGGCCACTGTGTTGACTCCTCATGTGTTTGCCCCCTCACCACTCTGTGACTGGGCCATTATGTTGACTCCTCATGCGGTTGTCACCTCACCACTCTTTCACTTGGCCACTGTGTTGACTCATCATGCGGTTGCCACCCTCCCTACTCTGTGACTGGGCCACTATGTTGACTCCTCATGCAGTTGCCACCCTCCCTACTCTGTGACTGGGCCAGTATGTAGACTCCTCATGCTGTTCCCACCTCACCACTCTGTGACTGGGCCACTGTGTTGTCTTCTCATGCTGTTGCCACCATCATCACTAGGTGATTGGGTCATTTTGTTGACTCCTCATGCAGTTGCCACCCTCATCACTAGGTGATCGGGTCATTGTGTTGACTCTTTATGCATTTACAGTGCCTTGCGAAAGTATTCGGCCCCCTGGAACTTTTCAACCTTTTGCCACATTTCAGGCTTCAAACAAAAAGATACAACATTTTGAATTTTTGGTGAAGAATCAACAACAAGTGGGTCACAATTGTGAAGTGGAACGAAATTTATTGGATCATTTAAACTTTTTTTGTAATAATAAAACTGAAAAGTGTGGCGTGCAAAATTATTCGGCCCCCTTGCATTAATACTTTGTTGCGCCACCTTTTGCTGCGATTACAGCTGCAAGTCGCTTGGGGTATGTCTCTATCAGTTTTGCACATCTAGAGACTGAAATTCTTGCACATTCTTCCTTGCAAAACAGCTCAAGCTCTTTGAAGTTGGATGGAGAGCATTTGTGAACAGCAGTTTTCAGCTCTTTCCACATATTCTCAATTGGATTCAGGTCTGGACTTTGACTTGGCCATTCAAAGACCTGGATACGTTTATTTTTTAACCATTCCATTGTAGATTTTGCTTTATGTTTGGGATCATTGTCTTGTTGGAAGATAAATCTCCGTCCTAGTCTCAGGTCTTTTGCAGACTCCAACAGGTTTTCATCCAGAATGGTCCTGTATTTGGCTCCATCCATCTTCCCATCCATTTTAACCATCTTCCCTGTCCCTGCTGATGAAAAGCAGGCCCAAACCATGATGCTGCCACCACCATGTTTGACAGTGGGGATGGTGTGTTCAGGGTGATGAGCTGTGTTGCTTTTACGCCAAACATATCGTTTTTCATTGTTTCCAAAAAGTTCGATTTTGGTTTCATCTGACCAGAGCACCTTCTTCCACATGTTTGGTGTGTCTCCGAGGTGGCTTGTGGCAAACTGTAAACAAGATTTTTTATGGATATCTTTGAGAAATGGCTTTCTTCTTGCCACTCTTCCATAAAGGCCAGATTTGTGAAGTGTTCGACTGATTGTTGTCCTATGGACGGACTCTCCCACCTCAGCTGTAGATCTCTGCAGTTCATCCAGAGTGATCATAGGCCTCTTGGCTGCATCTCTGATCAGTCTTCTCCTTGTTTGAGATGAAAGTTTAGAGGGACAGCCGGGTCTTGGTAGATTTGCAGTGGTCTGATACTCCTTTCATTTCAATATGATCGCTTGCACAGTGCTTCTTGGGATGTTTAAAGCTTGGGAAATCTTTTGGTATCCAAATCCGGCTTTAAACGTCTCCACAACAGTATCACGGACCTGTCTGGTGTGTTCCTTGGTCTTTATGATGCTCTCTATGCTTTAAACAGAACCCTGAGACTATCACAGAGCAGGTGCATTTATACGGAGACTTGATTACACACAGGTGGATTCTATTTATCTTCATCAGTCATTTAGGACAACATTGGATCATTCAGAGATCCTCAATGGACTTCTGGAGTGAGTTTTCTGAACTGAAAGTAAATGGCCGAATAATTTTGCACGCCCAACTTTTCAGTTTTATTATTACAAAAAAAGTTTAAATGATCCAATAAATTTCGTTCCACTTCACAATTGTGACCCATTTGTTGATTCTTCACCAAAAATGTAAAATGTTATATCTTTTTGTTTGAAGCCTTACATGTGGCAAAAGGTTGAAAAGTTCCAGGGGGCCGAATACTTTCGCAAGGCACTGTACCACCTCACCATTCTGTGACTGGGCCATTGTGTTGACTCCTCATGTGTTTGCCCCCTCACCACTCTGTGACTGGACTATTATGTTGACTCCTCATGCGGTTGTCACCTCACCACTCTGTCATTGGGCCACTGTGTTGACTCATCATGCGGTTGCCACTCTCCCTACTCTATGACTGGGCTACTATGTTGACTTCTCTTGTAGTTGCCACCCTCCCTACTCTGTGACTGGGCCAGTATGTTGACTCCTCATGCGGTTAACACCCTCCCTACTCTGTGACTGGGCCACTGTGTTGACTCCTTATGCAGTTGCCACTAGGATTGGGCGATATCAAAATAAAAATATTCCCATGACAACAATATTAAGAAATTTATTGTGATAACGATACATATCGCCATAAATGCCCATTTAGAATAAAAAACACTCAAAACATGTACTCATGCTTCCTTGTTACCCCCATACATTATAATGTCATCTTGATGCCCCCATACAGTAATATCTTTTAGTTGCCTCACCAAGAACAGGGTCACCATTCTCCTCAATCTGATGGAGCGGTCAGTTGGGTATGTGCCCTACTGCTCCATTCATTCTCTATGGGAGTGCTGGAGATAGCTGTGATCAGCCATCTTCGGTGCTCCCATATAAAATGGGACATTCTAGCTGAAAGCTCTGATAAATAGGTTGTTCAGAGTGTGCCCAAGGGCACACGGGCATCATAACCATGCTTTTCAGTCAAATAAAACATTGCTGGTCATTTAATAAAGACCGATGCTTCCTATATGGGTCTTTGTCCCTACACACTGCAGGCATATTGCCTGAGCCCTGGCCTGCGGCTCTCTGCGTAGCAGCCCCCAGAGCACAGTGACTGTTATCCAGCGTCAGTCTCCCTGTGCAGCAGCCCTTGGAATGCAGTGTCTGTTATCTAGCGCTGGTCTCCAGGATCTGAGGATTTACGGCTGCTAGATGCCATTTCTTTTTGACCCAAAGGACCTGAGATGACGTTATGCCCCGTGACTACGGTTGTCACAATACCAAAACTTTGATTTGATTTTGATCCCATAAAAAAGTATTGCTATACTTGATACCATTCGATACCACTTTAAAGAGAAATAAAACGCCCAAAAATCTGTGTGCATTCTGCATTTTATGGAACATCTGGCTCATAATAGAACAGTCATATCCTATTTTTTCTGGGGACAAGGTGACTGAAAAATGGTGAATCTTGTATTGTTTTTTTTTTTAAAATTTTTTACAGCGTTCGCCGCATAGGAGATATTTTTTAATACTTTAATAGTTTGGACTTGGTGATATCTAATTTTTTTTTATTGTTTATATATTTTTATACGTAAAATTGGAAAAGGGGGGTTTCAACTTTTAATATTTTTGTGTTTTGTTTTTTTTGTTTTTTTTTTTTTTTAATAACAGTCCTCTTAGGGTGCTAGAACCCTTGTCCTATTCACCCCAATACAGATCTATTAGGGTGAACAGGATTTTACACTGTCCCTGCTGCCGTGTGCTTTGTGCACATGGTAACTGATCGGAGCCCTGCGATTGCACTGCTGGGGCTCCGATCGAAAGTTGCCACTACCACCAATGAGAATACTGAGGAGGAGGGGGAGACCCTATGGCCAGCAGGTGCCGGCCATATCACACATCTGGCATCCACCCTCAATGACAGGGATCCAGCCGAACCGCGTCAACTAACCCCTCAGGTGCCGCACCTGAGGAGTTAATTGATGGGGTTTGCGGGATCGCCGTTCCCTGTCATTGAGGCCGGATGCCGGCTGTGTGATATGGCCCGCCATCCACATCTGTATTAAGGTGTTAATTACATTTATTGGTAGCACTGTGGCCTCTCCCTCCCTCCTTCTCAGTGCTATTTCCATTGATGGCCTGCAGCAGCCGTGTCACAGTGGGGAGGGAGTGGTATATCATTAATACCGGTATACTGCTTAACCCTAGTTGCCACCTTACCACTCTGGGCCATTTTGTGCCATTTAATATCTAGAGCCGGAGTGTAGCTCTGGATTGATTATAGAGCGTTGCGATAAGGATAAGTGGTGGTTATGGTCTGTTGAATAAAGGGCTATTTGCACCATAAGAGAATCAGTGGCAGAGGAGAGGAGATTATCAAAATAATACAATATCCCAATTTGAGGAGAGTAATCAATAAATTGGAAATTAGGACTGCAGACTACGATTCCTTTGGCATCAATACATAGCAGTATATATAGCACAACGAGCCTAGCAGGACGAAATTAATGTGAAAGCAACAAGGCCTCTTTCACATTAGCGGCAGCACGGATCCGGCAGGTGAAGGGTGCTGCCGGATCCGTGCTGCCGCAGGAACTTGTGTGGGGCCGGAACCGCGCTCCGGCCCCACACATGTCACACAGTACATACACACACACAGACATATACACATACAAATACACATACATACTTACATGCTCCCGGCAGGTCTCCACAGCACAGTACAGGTCAGGACGGCGCGCACATAGGACGATTCCCCACAGCGCCCTCTGCTGGGCGCCAAGTGGAATCATCCTATGTGTGCGCCGTCCTGCTCCTCCTGCGCTATGGTGACCTCCCAGGAGCATGTAAGTATGTATGTGTATTGGTATGTGTATATGTCTGTGTATGTTTATGTGTATGTCTGTATGTGTGTATGTATGTACAGTACAGACCAAAAGTTTGGACACACCTTCTCATTCAAAAGTTTTCTGTATTTTCATGACTAGGAAAATTGAAGATTCACACTGAAGGCATCAAAACTATGAATTAACACATGTGGAATTATATACTTAATAGAGATGAGCGAGCACTAAAATGCTCGGGTGCTCGTTATTCGAGACATACTTTTCTGGATGCTTGGGTACTCGTTTCGAGTAACGAACCCCATTGAAGTCAATGGGAGACTCGAGCATTTTTGCAGGGGACCAAGGCTCTGCCTAGGGAAGGCTGGGTGAAAACCTGGAAACATCAGAAAATGATGGAAACACCACGGAAATGGACAGGAAACAGCAGGGGCAGCATGCATGGATGCCTCTGAGGCTGCCTAATCCCACCATTACCCCAAATTCTCCTGCAACAGCCTGGTGGTTACCCTCATGGCAATTGTGCTCACCCAGACCAAGAAAGGCGAGGCACATGCCCATCACATGTTAGGGAAGCACCCAACTAGGTGCAACGAAGGTCCATCACCCATGCCCATGCTGGCACTGCTCTCCTATCCCCAGCCACACGACACAGCATGGCGGTGACACCAACAAGTGACCAAGTTAGATGAGGTAGCTGGTGAATCACCCAAAAATTTAGCCTGACACAGCATGGCGGTTACACCACCAATGACTTTGTCCGACTGAGAATGCAGTGAAATGGCTTTTGTTGAGCCTCCAAAAAATTTTTTCTTTTCGGAGTACATAAAGTCGACCCTCCTGAAAAATTGTTTTGGACTGTCTGTTTGACGCTCCTGAAACATTGTTTTACAGTGTCTGTAGTTGACACTGCGGAAAAATTGTTTGGCAAGAGGGCCTGTAGGTGGACCTCCGGAAAAATTGTTTGGAGAGAGGGCCTGTAGGGGGCCCTCCGGAAAAATTGTTTAGAGAGAGGGCCTGTAGGGGGCCCTCCGGAAAAATTGTTTAGAGAGAGGGCCTGTAGGTGGACCTCCGGAAAAATTGTTTAGAGAGAGGGCCTGTAGGTGGCCCTCCGGAAAAATTGTGGCAAAAGAGTGCCAGTTGGACCTCTAAAAAAATTGCGTTTTTTGGGTCAGCGTTAGGCAAAGACGACAAGAAGGAGGAGGAGTAGGAGGAGTAGAGAAGAGGAATCGGATACATAAGTAATGTTAATCTTTAGCTGCTTTCCCCCGGAGGAGATTTGAATTCCGGTGAAATCCAGGCTTTGTTCATTTTAATAAGCGTCAGCCTGTCAGCGCTGTCAGTTGTCAGTCAATTCCCTCTCCTCACTGGCCTGACTCTCCATTTCCTCCTCCTCCTCCTCTTCAGCCCATACACGCTCAAGAGTTAAGAAGGACTGAGCATTGGTACCCTCTTCTGTCTCGCCGACATCCCCCTCCTCCGATACGCGCTGAGAAACAGACCGGAGGGTGCTCTGGCTATCAAGCGACGTATCTTCCTCCACCGTCTCTTGTGACAAGCGCAAAGCTTCTGACTTCATGCTGAGCAGTGAGTTTTTCAACAGGCAAGCAGCGGGATGGTGAGGCTGATAATGGCGGCATCGCCGCTGACCATCTGTGTTGACTCCTCAAAGTTGGTCAACACCTGGCAGATATCAGACATCCAGGTCCACTCCTCATTTGTAGACTTGAGGAATCTGAGTGACCTGACTACCAGTTCTGGTGGAAGTTGACATCTGGCAGTCTACAATCGCTCTGCGCTGCTGGTAAACTCTGGATAACATGTTAATGTCCGAATTCCATCTTGTGGGCACGTCGAACAACAGTTGGTGAGCGGGCAGTTGTAGGCAGCGCTGCGCTGCCCTGAGAGTGGCAGCATCTGTGGTCGACTTGCGGAAATGCGCACAGATGCGGCGCACCTTGGTGAGCAAATCAGACAGATTGGGGTATGTCTTGAGGAACCGCTGAACTATTAGATTGAACACGTGGGCCAGGCATGGCACATGTGTCAGTCTGCCGAGTTGCAGAGCCGCCACCAGGTTACGCCCGTTGTCACACACAACCATACCTGGCTTGAGGTTCAGCGGTACCAGCCACAGATCGCACCACCTGCTGGCGCTTACCCACGGCACTGCTGCTGCACCTAGAGCTACCAACTGAAGGTGCCATGCCCACGGATGGTAATTCGGAGGAGGAGGTGGAGGGAGGAGGAAGGGGTCGGAGGAGGAGACCTAGTTACGTCTGAGAGACCGTGACGAGGTAGGGCCCCGCAATCCTTGGTGTGGGCAGTACATGAGCGGCCCCAGGGTCAGACTCGGTCCCAGCCTCCACCAAGTTAACCCAATGTGCCGTCAGTGATATATAGTGTCCCTGCCCAGCAGCACTTGTCCACGTGTCCTTGGTTAGGTGGACCTTCTCCAGAAACAAGCGTTGGTCAGGGCACGGATGATGTTCTGTGACACGTGCTGGTGTAGGGATGGGACGGCACATCGGGAAAAATAGTGGCGGCTGGGGACCGAATACCGAGGGGCAGCCACTGCCATGAGATTGCGAAAGGCCTCAGTCTCTACCAGCCTATAGGGCAGCATCTCCAGGCTCAGCAATTTGGAGATGTGGACGTTGAGGGCATGTGGGTGGGTGGAACTGTATTTCCTCTTGCGCTCCCAGCATCTGCTGTAAAGACAGCTGAACGCTGCGCTGGGACACATTGGTGGACGCTGTGGAGGATCGTGGAGGCGAAGGTGTGGTTTTCCGGCGGGAGGCGCTCGTGCCGGGGTCCTGGGCAGGGGGTTGACTAGCAGAGGCAGCGAGTGACACAGGGGAAAGGAGCAGTGGTGTGAACCGCAGGAGGTGAACGGCTTTGGTTCCATTGAGTGGGGTGTTTAGCACTCATATGCCTGCGCATGCTGGTTGTGGTTAGGCTGGTAGTGGTTGGCACCCTGCTGATC
>ONZH01023092.1:0-10204 GCA_900303285.1 Rhinella marina | reverse complement strand
TTTAGAAGGCATTTGTCTGACAATGTTTTTCAAGTCATGCTTTGTCTGTTTATGGGGTAACACTTTTACATCATTAGTTGGGAAACCTGTTGTCTAAAACAGTTTATGAGGTCACTCTTCTACTACTGCCTCTCCAGCCAGAACATGGTTTCTGCTGGGACTCAACAGTGGCCTTACTCCAAGCCATTTTTTTTAAAAAAATTGTCTCCTAAACGCAGTAAAGGATAGGATAGGATTATATCAATCTTATAAAGTAATGGTGTATCAATAGGACATGGTTGGATATCAATTGGATATGCCATCAATGGGATATGGTAGGATATCAATTGGATATGTCATCAATAGGATATTCCATCAATAGGAGATGGTAGGATATCAATAGGATATGCCATTGATTTATGATTGGGTGGGGGTCTGATCTGTGCAGGAACTGCAGCTCTGACAGTGGGTTGTGTCGATGCTGCTGTACAGGAAAAAAGAGAAGTACTAAATCAACACTGTAATTCATTTATTCTCAGAATTGGTTGAGATCCCAGAGGTCGGACGCTCTTTGACCATAAAATGACTCCCAGCTTCACTTCACCAACAAGCAGGGGGTGCCTCACAGTTTGAGACCCCCTGCTTGATAGAGTACTGTGGCTCTGTCTATAGAGGCACTCATGCACTCTTAAAGGGTAGAGTCTAGCTGTTCTTATGGAGGCATAGCCAGTAAATTAGGGTAGGGCTTACATGCCAAAAATTTTCTAAAACGGATCTGTCTTTCTTTCGTCAAAATTTGGCAACTACATAAGTATTTATGAGGATAACGTCATATTACAGAATTGCTCAGATAGCTTACCTCAGCCCTATCCAACTATAAAAACGTAATATACATATGCCAATATTTTTTTCATGCGCCTAGAGAAAAGCAATTGTGAATTTTTGAGGATCATGTTCTTGAAGTATGTTTTTCTCCTCACCCTTTCACTTCCACTTATATATTTTTTCCCATCTTTTTTTCTGTTTGTATTGAAACAGGCACACAGTCCATGAACCGATACACGTATTTTAGGAGGCTTGTAAGGCTGGCGGTACACACAGACAGGTATTATGTCTAATATTTGAATTCAGCCGTGTGTTTGATGTTTGATGCTTCACACGCCTTGATGCATTGATACACGCTTCATTGATAATCATTTTACCAGCCTTATAAGTAAACTCTTCCAGAGCTCCGGGGATTTCTCTGCTGGAAAAAAAAATCTAGTAGAATATCCATTATTTTCTCTTATTCACCTCTATCCCTCTAAACCCACCACGTGGCCTCCACTAGAGATGAGGAAATTTCATCAAATTTGATTCGTTTCCGATTCGATTATGGTCTGAATAAATTTGACCCAGACTGATAGAGCTCTGATTGCCTTGGAGTCTCTCTCACCCTCTTTCCCTCTCTCTCTGTAATCGAATCACACAAAAGTCAGTTACGTTAGAATCCCAAAAAGTTTTTCAAAAATGTAATTTCCGAAATGTAAAATCTATTTGACCCTCTCTGCACCATTGTAACACCGTGTTATTTTCAAGGTCACAGGGGACATACAATTGTACTGTACAACTGCTTTAGTCCACGATCAAGAGTCCCACTCAAGAGGTTGGATACATCATGGAGAAGAATGACCCCTACACTGTAATTTCCCTTTGCCGCATTAGCCGTGTTCCTACTTTTCCCCACGCTGGCCTTTTGCATTAGCATTCTCTGTCATGGAACAGAAATGGCCTCTCTTTGCGCCGCTTTCAGCATTAGATTATCCTTGTAATCACCCAGTAACCTTCGCTATGAGAGACATATCCTTGGGGAGAGAGCTAAAATGGCCGCACGAAACCTATCTAACACAAGTAATGCTTTGTAAGACATGATTTTCACAGAAATGTGCTCGATCCTATTGTAGGGGATAACAGAGCGAGTCAGCGGGTAATTTTATCACCCTATTCTATTGCTGATGTGTGAGGCATAGATGTGATTAAAGTCTTCTCATGCCTCAGATACCTGGAGACAGGAATGAATTTCTGATATAAAATGGAACCAGGTCTCTTCATGAATAATTAACTATGGAGCTTGACTTTCAGTGGTCTTTTCGAACATCTTTGGAAACTTGTGAAGGGATGTCAACCCTAAGAAAATGTAGAAAAATCCAGCTGGGAAGATAATTATGGGATTTTTTTTGATGTTATGGGTGAAAAAAACATCCTGACTTTTCCATCCATATTTTTCTTAATTTAGATCTCCTGTGACGTCCATGAAGAGGTGTCAAGTATGTTAAGCTTCTCGTAGTTCATTGAGGTATAGCTACAGGTAAAGCTTTGCTCATGGTATAGTAGGATGAATTGAACATAATAATTAAATCTTGGATATACATAGGTTGTAATATTTGGTATAAAAGCTAGATGCCTACAAAGGAGACGTCATGTATCTAGAGAAAGCAATTCCTGGTTTGGTTTTCCCGCTCTAGAGTATCCTAAATGCGTCCAGATGCATACTGTTGAGGATATATACATCAATCTTTTTTTTTTTTTATATGTCAAACATGTCACAATCCTATTGTCTCATTTGTATTTTTAGGCTGTAAGGGTGACACCCAGGTCCAGGAGCAGATTGGTCATAGATCTTACAGGGAAATCTCCTGTTGGGCCGATGGCCAGGGTGCCGCCTGAGCCCTCCTCGTGGGCAGCAAGTGGAAGTTTTTGGGGATGTATTTTGTGATGCTGGCAGTATTTGGTGATGGACAGTGGTATTTGGCTCTGTTGGGATGGTATAATGTGCCACAATATAGTATTGCTGGTCCTGGCCTACATCAATTTGGACCCAACTACAAAACAGGGCCACTTTTAGTATTTTTTCCCGGGCCACTTTAAATTCCCAGTCCGCACCTGCCCAGGTCTTTGCTAATAAAACGAGTCTTCCATTGTTTGGGGTTGGGAGAGAAAGACTCGAATACCACTGAGTCATGTCTTCTCATTCTTTTGCCCCTAGACTACATTTTAAGATTTGGAGAATCGCTGACAACAAGGTTAGATCCCCTGGTTAGGGATATCAACATAGCCCAAGGGAACGTAGCCCCTATAGTTTTTTTGGCCAGTTAATACCAGATACCGACACATCGGCACAGGCAGGAGCCCGCTCCCCTCAGTTAATCCTGGCATAGCTCATGGTTACAGAGTACCCATGTGCTATGCCAGCATTTAGTAAACCTCCGGGTCAAGGTCAGGAGCAGCAATATGTGCTCCTGCCTGTACTCCCTGCGCTGCGGCCCCATTGAATAAAGTGTCAACTCCGTACACCTCTGAGAAGTCAACTGTGTGGAGAATAGTAAATTTAAAGTGTGCAGGAAATCTGCTCTTTGGGGGGGAATGTCTCTAGTAAAAATACAAAATCCATTAATAAAAATACATCAGAAAAAGTATTATTAGGGCATTGAGGACATTTAAAAAAAAAATAATTAAAAGTGTAGTTACTCTTTAAATTTCTCTCTATGATAAATGCCATTTGCTGAAGTGAGAAAACCCCTTTAACAGCATTTAGACATAGGCCTTACAGTGGCCACCATAGACCTGTGCAGAGGTCGGGAGGGAGAAGATATGCTGTAATATCACCTATTGTCAATCCTGTATTATCTATATATACAGGTAGTATATTTCATTGCAATCCTGCCTGTGATGATATTGAGAGGACTACAGAAAAGTGATCTGTACAGAGCAAGCAAGCAATGGCGACATTTATTAGGCTTAATGGTCAATGCAATAATGCCAGGATGGGATTTTTTTAAATGTAGACAGTGATATGAAAAATTAAATATAACATCATCAAAAGTTCTTTTAAAAATGCGTGTAACATAAAATGGATTTAAATAATAGGTAATTTTCTGATCACACCTTACCTTTTAAGAGCTTAGAAGGTCCAAACTCCAGCTGGTTTTGACTACATTTGTCACATTTGTCTTCATCATTTAAAAGGACATCTGTCAGCAGATTTGTACCTATGACACTGGCGGACCTCTTACATGTGCGCTTGGCAGCTGTAGACAGCTGTGTTGGTCCCATGTTCATATGTGCCTGCATTACTGAGAAAAAATGATGTTTTAGTATATGCAAATTTACCTCTGGGAGCAATGGGGGTGTTGCCGTTACACCTAGAGGCTCTGCTCTCTCTACAACTGTACCGCCCTCTGCACTATGATTGACAGGGCCAGGTGTAATAATGTTTTCATTGCCTGGTCCTGTCAATCAAAGTGGAGAGGATGTGACAGTTGCAGAGAGAGCAGAGTCTCTAGGTATAATGGGAATGCGTTAAGAAGAGGTTACATCTGGGTTCAGCTCTGAACCCTGACAACTCCTTTAATTATAACTGACCTAAAGTATGGGCCGTACATTGGCCAAAACGTGACAATGTTGATAACCATACCTGTTGGATAAAGCATATAGCAATGTACATGTCCATCTGCTGAGCTGAGTGCTGCTGGTCACACATGCTCAGTCACTCTCCGCATAGCCGGCACTGCAGAGCAGCTATTAGAATAGGTGATGAGTGTCTGATCACTGGAAAAAACAGCACTGGGACCCCCTCGATCACTAGAATGAGTCCCAGTTCTTTCTCACCATTTGTTGAGCTGATAAATGTCCATTGTGGGAATTGTGGTTGTCTCAAGCCTTTTGTGCCAGGATATCTGAAGTTGTGCCTTCAGCAGTGGTGGGTGTTGCGTCCTGTGCCACCATACAGGGCACACACCTCTAAGGTCAGCCTTGAGTGGCCTAAATATTAACTAACAAGTTCCTAAATTGGAGGAAGCTTTGGATGACCTTGTGTTTAGAAGGATTACCGTTGTCTTGTGATGGGAGGTCTAGAATATCTTAGGATTCTGAGTGGTTGGAGAAGCAATGGACCTTCCTTTTATGAGGAGGCTTGAAGACTTCACTGTAAATGTAGATACTTTCCTACATTCTGGCAATACGTATTGACTAACAAGTCAGCTTTCTAAGGTCCCAGATTTTTTATGTCAAACATTCACATTACATTAAATGGCCATTATTGACAATGCTACAATATTTTTCCGTTTTAATCTTTGATGCTATGATAATCTGATATTCGCCATTCTGTTCACCTTCTCTTGACTTCAGTTGTTATTGGAATGAAAGTTCACCGTGTTAGGATGAAAATTAATAAATGCGGAGGCGTAAGCAGTAATTTCTCAGTTATGAAGTTAATGAAAAGAGGAACCTGCATTTTATTTATGGGCTGCAAGCAGCGAACCACCTATTGTGCTTGGATATTGTGCCTGTCTCTGTGTCAGCATGAAAAATGCATTGACTGCTCGGGGGTCGTCGAATAGATAAATTAAAATGTGAACATTTGAGCAGTGACTGCATTGATTTCATAACAGGCTTTGTACTGAATTACATTTCCAAGTAGACGTTGCAAAACAATTTATGCTTTTATAGTTATTTTGTTTTATGGATATTATGAATGCAGCTCCACTACACCACCAAGCTCATCAGAAGAACATTAGCTACTATACCATTAGACCAATTTCACAATTTCCACAATTCTGCAGAACTAGAGTTAGATTACCACAGAACCCTATGGTGAATGAAGTTTTGTTCAGTAGAACTTGAGGATGGTCTAGATATTGATGTTTTGTGTATGTGAAACCAACCTTACCCTATTCTCATTATTTGATCCAGGTTTTATACACACACATGAGAGAGAGTCACACATTGAGAGGGACAGAATCCTTAAACTGAGAGATCTTGGTTTATCACTCCAGGAAATTGCTACATGCCTAGGCCGAGATGTCTGCACTGTTCATCGTTGCATGGTTGGAAGTACAATGGTGAACGGGAATGAGCTAGTAAAATGGCACATAGTGATCCATTCTGTACTACAAGTGAAACTGGACATCACATCCCAAGCCTAGGGTGGCAAATAGTGTCTACACAAACCATAAGACGGTGTTTACATGACATTGGGCTATGATCCATACTTCCAGTTACAGGTGTTTCACTGACCACATGCTACAGCTCTCAAAGACTATCATGATGCACAGCAAAATGGCAATGGAGTCTGGAGGTCTATCCTCCTCAGTGATGAGTCCCAACGTTGTCTCAGATGCAGTGATAGCTGGAGATTGGTCTGGAGACCACATGGGCAACCTCATGAAGAAGCCTTCACAATGGAACGTCATACTGGTCCTACTCCCAGGATTATGGTGTGGACTGGCATATTGTACTGTAGTCAGACCGCTCTAGTCTTCATTTCAGGCACACTAACAGCTCAGCGTTACATGGATTTGGCTGTGGAACCAATGGTACTGCCATGTCTTCAAAGTACAGTATCCCAGGAGAATTGGTAAGCCGGCATGTTGAGTGTGTTACTATGAGCAGCCTGCAGGATCTCCAGACTTGTCTCCCATCGAGCAGATCTCTGCTCTACCTAAATTCATTTGAGGCCAGTTGGTGTTGGTGCAAAGAGAGGTATTATATATAGAGTAGTGTCCTATCTAAAAGAGGTCACCTTGCCGTGGTAGACATGCACAAATGCAGCACTTTATGGAGTGACCTCAATTGACTTATTTCACTTATTTCCCACTATGGTTGTTTTCTTCTAGGTAGCTCAGAAAGCTCATAAGGAGGGATACATTGTATTTACAGACACACAGGAGGCTCCTGTGATCTTCACAAGCATTGTAGAAGCAGTTCTTTTATCACACTCATGATCTTAGTTAGCATTGCCTGTCAGCCGTCCCAGCTTTGTCTCTGTTACCAGGAACGGATCTTGCCTGACAAAAGGCAGTGGACTACAACTTCGGTGGAAGTGAAACCCCTTGTGGCCATGACTTTTTTTTCAGATGGATGTAGGCATAATTTTTAAATAAAGTGATTTCACAATTTGCATTCTCCATTTAATTAAATGAAATGATGTGAAAGGACAGTGACTGTTTCAATTTCTCTCTCTAAATTCTAGCGGAATTCAACCACCACTAGAGGGAGCATATGGAATTATACTGCTAGATTTGAACTGCATAAATTTGTATTGCGTAAGCTCCCCCTAGTGATGACTGCGATTGGCCTGACTGAGATGACTGAGATTGCTGTATCTCCATGTTTGATATCAGGCAAAGTGATTAGATGGAATCAGGTCAGTGGTGGGCTCGGAGGTTTGTTAACATCCAAAAAAAAATAGGACTGTATGTCATTAAGATGGACATTCTCCCGCGATTTCTCTATTACTTCCAGGCTCTCCCTATATGTGTCTCCCCAATAAATATTTCACAGTTTTACAGAAAGCTCTAACCCGCTATGTTTGGGGTACCAGTACCAGACCTCGCTTGAGGACAGATACCTTGACGAAGGACAAATTGAAGGGAAGGGAGGGGTAGGCCTTCCAGATGTCAGGCTTTATCATAAGGCTGCACTCTTGACTAGGATTTTGGATTGGACTTACTTGAAATCCTCTAAGCTTTGGGTCTCACTTGAATCTCATATTGCTCCTTGGAGACTAGACACTGTTCCATGGCTTCTCCCTGACGATAGAGACAGACTGGGTAAAGCACCATATCTAGCAGCCCATTCATTGGCAGTATGGGATAGATGGTTATCACAAGGGAAACTGTCACATAGACCAGGTAGAATGTCTCCAATGTTAGGCAATCCCAAATTCCCTGTGGGTCTTCATGCACGAAGACTCTTGATTTGGAGCTTGGACACTGGGATGAGACTCTCTGATGCCCTAGATGGAGATGCATTATGTAGCGCCACATCACTGCAAGCCAAATACCCAGCAGTGAGGATTTCTTGGTTTTAATATGAACAATTGAACTCCTTCGTTAGGACCGAGTTCCCCCCAGATGGGAAGGTGCCCTCGTTGTCTGTGTTCGACAAACTCTGTCTCCATGCCTCTGGGATGCCGAGGAAGCTTTCTATACTATACCGTTTACTTTTAGATATCTCTAGCCCAGAGAGACCACCATTTTTCTCAAAATGGGAAGCAGATTTGGGGATTACTTTCTCTTCAGACAATATCACAAAAATAAATGCTCTCACACATAATATGTCCCTGGCATCCCAGGCTAAGGAGAAGAACTATAAAATCTTATCAAGGTGGTACTACTGCCCTGTCCAAGTACATCATATGTATCCAATGGTCCCAGACACATGCTGGAGATGCGGATCAGCTAGAGGGACCATGCTTCATATATGGTGGGAATGTAGAAGTATCAATAAATTATGGGAGAACATTCTCTTTATTTATGAGCAATAGTCGGGGAAAAAAATAAAGAACACGCCACAGACAACTCTTCTGTCCCTTTTACCAGGGACTCTGGCGCAGATTAAGAAAAGTGTCTTAAGATATCTGTTGATAGCGGCTCGAATGGTTATCCCAAGGCATTGGAGATCTGTCACACCCCCCTCTCTCTGTGAGTGGTATGCGGAAACTAAAGTGATCATGAGAATGGAAGAATTGGTAGCAGCGGCACATGACAATACTGCTAAGTTCTTGAAGCTCTGGACTCCTTGGACAATGTTCACGGAGTCTGACCGGTTCCAGTCATGGCTCTTGAATTTGTAAGCTGTGAAGCCTATAAATTAGGCCCGGTTGGTGTTTTTTTTTTTTTTTTCACTTCCCCCTTCCTTCTCCTCCTCTTTTTCCTCCTCTTTCCTCTACTCTCTCTTGCTTTACTGAGTGTTTAGGTACTTCGTAGAGCATCAGGTTCATTAGGTATCTCTATAGGTAATTAGACACAAGAAACCGTTCAGAGAGATAGTATTTGTAAGGAGATACTTTATTTGCTCACTGTTCTACAGTATATGCATAAGACGATGGGTTAATAAACCATTTTGTATTTTGTATCTGTGATTCCTTCCCGTGTGGGAATGTGTTTATTGGTAACAGCATAACATCATTGTATTGTTGTAATTTGCATCCTTTTGAAAATACGTAATAAAATCAGATTATAAAAAAAATAGGACTGCCACAACATGAGTTTATACCCTTTCCTAGATGTTATCTAGTGTTATTGAGTAGAGTTGAGCGAACGTGCTCGTAACGAGCACTGTACTGCTCGGATCCCCTGCGCTCGCATGGCCGCAGGCATCCGGATCCGTCCTCACCTGACTGTAAGTCAATGGGAGCGGATCCGTTTGGTATGACACACGAGTGTGTCATACCAAACAGATCCTTCCCCACTGACTTGCAGTCAGGTGAGGAGGACGGATCCGGATGACTGCGGCCATGCGAGCGCAGGGGATCCGAGCAGTACAGTGCTCGTTACGAGCACGTTCGCTCAACTCTATTATTGACATGATCCATAGTCTAGTGAAGGAGTTAAATAATCCCTGAAACTGATCACCTCTTGATTGTCCACTGTTGTCCCCACAGCATCAATCAAAAAAGCTGATTTTGTTGTACCTCCTCAGTGGAGGTAGCAGGACCTGATGCTCCCAGCATCATGACATCACATGTCTCAGGTCCTGCTGCCTCCAGCGCAGAGCAAGTGTTACCTGGCATGCAAGGGAACACAGTGCACACATTTTTAATTGCCTTTAGATGGGTGGACTCCTGTCTTAAAGGGGTTATCCAACCCCTATAATGCCCCCAAAATGTTGTGTCGCTCCTGATGCCCACACGGACGCCGCTTCATCTGCCCATCGTGTGGATCAAAACATCAGGCGACGGGCGAGTGGGGGGTGGGTGGGGACAATAGCAGGCTGCGATGGGAACGAGCCTCCCTGGTGTCACCCACAGTGCTAGGGAGGCTTGTCCCCGGATGATTTCATCCACGCCACGGGAGATGCAGCAGTGGCTGTGCTGGCAACAGAAGCAACGTGGGTGCCGGGGAGGGTGGTAAGTATAACCTGTGTGAGGACCGGGGCATTATGGGGGTTGGATAACCCCTTTAACTGCCGTTAAAAATGTCCCATTGATTTCGATGGGGTCTGCCAGGCTGTGAGAACAGCCAAAAAATACGAAAATGCCCTATTTTTTGATGGCGGCTATTCACTGGCTGTTAAAAAAAATTCCAAAAAGCCATGTGAATAGCTCTATAGACTTTAACTGGTTACGAAAACACTGCCTTGTGAATAAGCCCTAAATATAAAAAATATAAAAGTACTGGAGAATCCCTTTATGTAGTTGAACAATCACCAATGGGCCTTAAGGAAGTGGTCTGGGATTGAACCT
>ONZH01023091.1:0-57983 GCA_900303285.1 Rhinella marina | reverse complement strand
GAGGTGAAAAGTAGCTCAGTACTGAAGCGGGTTAAGGCTATGTACACCTCTGGGATCAATTTTTATGTATGATTGCATTTCACTCATTTTGGGCTGAAAATAATTATTTCAATTCGTCTTTATTAAAAATATTGAGCCATTCTGTCACAAAAGGGTTAACTGTTTTTTCTCCTGACAATCCTCTGCCACATCAGGCTGTGTAATACCGCCTTAAGAGGTCATAAACACTTACTTAAGCCACATTCTTAGCAGTAAAGATAAGAATTGAGCTTTAATGTGTTTATAAAGTCAGAGATGAAGAGCCTCTCAGTGAAAGTGAAAAGAGTGAAAATTCAGATCCTGCTGCTAGATCAACTGAAAGCTGTGCAGGGAAAACTGCTCAACAGTTTTAATAAAGACCAATTGAAAATGAGTATATAATGAGTGTTTATAGTGTCAGAGAGCAGAGAAAAGTATTCCGTCAGCTCCCCACATGACGGAAAAAGACAGAAAATCCTTAGGCTGCTAATACAGCATCTCGGCTCTGTACACAAAAAAGGATTCCATATTTTAATAAAGACCAATTGAAAAAATTTTTAGCTCAAAATAAGTGCAATGCAATAATTAAAAAAAATTGTAATTTAATGATCTTTACTTTTTTTTTTTTTCTTGCAGTCCTAAATCCCAGATGACACTACCAACATTATACCCTTCTGAAAGTTTATTTCAGAAATTGTCGGGAGAAAATCAGATTCCATTTCATTTGGCGGCATCTACACCATTGCGTTTCATTTCTGCCCTTAATGGGAGAAGCATTGTGAAATTCTTTCATGGCAGCATCTCTGAGGTAACGAGCGTGGTCTTAATACTCTGCCATTATAAATAAAGTTCTTTTGCTCAGCATCTTAAAGAAAAGCTAAGTTGTTTTTTTTTGTCTGTATGTTCTACTGCTCCACCTTCACATGTACCAGAATAGCATTGTTATACTCATTATTAGAATATCAGCTTGCAACGACCTGAGACCACTGTATAGCTATGGCACAGGGACTGACCCCAGGTTGCTTTAAGTCCAGTGTAGTGTAGTGGTCACTTATTAGATGGACCCCACTTGACCCAGCTGTACCTGAGACGAGATCTAGACTTACCTGCTCTGTTTCAGCTCTGTGGTTCCCTGACAGTCTTCACTGAACTTCCAGTCCCCTTTTCATCAACTTCCTCACAGATGGGGTCACAGGCGCCGCTGCAGCTAATGACTGGCCTCAGCGGTGACATGTCCCTAAGGGGCATGTCATTGCTAGGGCTCTTGTCACTTGGGCACAGTCAAGGCCAGTCATTCACTGAGGTCTGTCTCTGGCAGCACTGTTTGGTAGAAATAATAGAGGACAAAATAGTGTACAAAATAGAGTTATATGAGAAGATGCTCCATTAATTTTGTTTGCATGAAGATACAGGTAGTAGGCATTGATTTATGAGTGCATGTATGGCCAGCTTAAAGGGGTTCTCTCCGGGAATTAAGAATATGAAAATATCTAAATATTAATTATAAAAATATTCCAAATACCTTTCATTTGTTATAGTGGCTTGTTTTGTCTGGGGAGCAATGATCAGGAGAAATAAAATGGCCGCCGTCCTATTAATCCACACAACTTTAGCTGAATCTCTGTAGGAATGGAGTTCATGAGGAGACATGAAGTAGTGAGAGGATGGACAGGACAGACTGTGGTAATGTGGGGCTGTGGTAATGGAGACTGCATACAAGTGTTTCTGCTCATCAGCCACATCCTCACACCTCCTTTCTGTACTTCATGTCTCCTCATGAACTCCATTCCTACAGAGATTTTATCTGAAGATCATATTAAACTGTATTTAAGATCGCAATTCCTGATAAGTAGAGCAGAGAGGAGGATGAGGCAGGTCTTTACCTCAGTGTTGTGAAGTAACTTGTCCTCCTGTGTGATTAGGACAGGTTTTGTGTGCACTAATAGGACAGCGGCCATTTTATTTCTTCTAATAATTGCTCCCCCAGACAAAACAAGCCATTATAAGTAATGAAAGGTATTTGGGAATATTTTTATAATAAAGTAATATTTAAGTTTATTCATATTCTTAATTCCCTGAGAATCCCTTTAATTAGGCAATGTTCACATTTGTACTGTAATTTCAGTTTGTCTGTGCTTGTATAGGAACAGAAAAATTAAAGTAACAGCAGTGACAGATCTGACATTTGTCCGACACCAACTGTACCTGATTCCATTGACTATAATGTTGTAGGTCGGGTTTCTGTGATGGTGTCCTTCATTTTGTGAACGAAATAGTGTGCTGTGCTATTCAGTCCTGCATTCACAAAAACAGGAATGGTGGCCCCTAACAGGACGCTTCATCACAGGTGTGAACATAACCTTACTGTGCGAACATTGTGCAGTCGTAATATCTAATAACATTGATTATTTTATAGGTTGACAATGAGGAATTAAGGTACTTGATGTGGTCCTCCGGTGACGCTGTATCAATTACCAGACTCGGAAATGACGTCATGTGTCTTATTGTCAACAAAAGCAATTTATTTTGTGCTGGATGACACTTGTAAAAGCGCAAATCAAAATCCACAGGGTAAGTGATTGTACATGCCTGCAATAAATGAAGATTCTTGATGCCAAGATGGTGGAGGGAAATAGTAGATGTTAAAGGGAGTCTGTCAGCAGTTTTGACCATATTGAACTGTTAGTAGAACTAGATAGGGGTTGGGTAGAGCAGTACAAATATACCTTTTGTGGAGCTACTCTCGTCAGAGGTAGTGTGAAAATGAACTTTTATTCTGCCAAATTCTACTTTTTCAAGCGCGGTGGAGGTGGAACTTCACTTTGTAGTGCTCTCTACATTGAGCTGCTTCACTGCCCCCCCTTCTCTGAGTGACAGCTGTTGTGGTCTGGTTGGATGCTACAGCTGTCACTCAGAGCAGAGGTGAGAGGGCTGTGAAGCAGCTCAATGCAGAGAGCAATTGACAGTGAAGCTTTGCCGTGAGCATAAGAATCTGGCAGAATAAAACTTCATTGTCACACTTCTCCTGATGAGAAAAACTCCACAAAAGGTATATTTGTACTACTTTTCTCCAGCCCCTACCCAGTGCTGTCAACTGTTCACCTTGTCCAAAACTGCTGACAGACTCCCTTTCAGCCTAGTTGCTAAAGTTTTGCTACTTTCATATCCCAATAGTCTTATGAGTCTTAAGAGCTATAACTAAGGAAAGCAGGAGGTATCCATCTTCCATAAAAAAAATAAAAAGTTAAGATTTTATTTGTAGCAAGAAGTTAAAGGCTATGTACACCTTTGGGGCATGCATTTTATGATTGCATTTATACTCTTTTTGAGTTTTAAAATCATCTTTTCAATTGATCTTTATTAAAACTTTGGAACCCCTGTCTCTGTGCAGCCTTGAGTTTCTCTAGTAACAGGCTCTGAATATACAGTTAACCGGTTGTGACACAACAGCTTAATATATTTAATTTAAAAAAAAACTATTGAAAAAATGATTTTTTAGCCCAAAATAAGCAAAATGCCATAATAATAAAAAATAATTTAAAAAATTGCCCCCGGAAAGTGTGCATGGCCTTTAAAAACCAATATACAAGAACAGACAGCATATAAGAGCTATAATTGTACCAACAGCATATTAAAGAGGACCTTTCACCACTCCTGACATGCATGTTTTAATAGCTCCATGCATTCCCCATGTAATAACAATTCTGGAACATCTATTCTTATGGCTCTATGTTGTCCCATTCCTTTATTATTTGCACTAGAAGTTATGAATGAATTGCTATTTGCCTTCAGTAGGGGAACAGAGGGGAGCTGGCCAGTTGGGGGCGTGTACCTGCACAGACTGACTCTAGCCAATCAGTGCTGTCATCTGTGTGTTCAGACTGTTGCAGATACACACCCCCAACTTGTTACCTCCCCTCTGTACCCTTACTGAAGACAAATAGCATATTCATTCATAACTTCTAGTGCAAATAATAAAGGAATGGCACAACATGGAGCCATTAAGAATAGATGTTCCAGAATTGTTATTACATGGGGAATGCATGAAGGCTATTAAAAACAGGCATGTCAGGGAGCAGTGAAATGTCCTCTTTAAGTCCTTTCTTTTGTAAAATTATGCCAAAAACCTATCTGTGATATTAATGGCCCAATATTTACTATTTTTTCCTAGCGTTTTTCATTAGATAACTGCAGCGCACATCAGAATCAGGGTCATCAGGGCACATTTCAGTTCACCTTGTTGTTGCATTGTAATTCCATTAGGACCTGCAGTCTGTGAACATTGGGACTCTTTGTCAGTTCTTTAGAATAACAGGTAAGATCATCTTTCTGCTGTAGGTTTTTACACACTGTATGTGGGTCACTGGCAAAAATGATATATACAGGGATTTATTAATCCTAGAATATTATATATCATCAAGGATTTCTGTGACCTTATTAAAGCCCGAGGCCAAATGCTTATATACAGGTCACTGAATACCCAAGTGACTTCTAATTCTTAGTAATATGTAGTAGTGCATTATCTCTAATACTGGCAGACTCCCTAGTATCTCTCATCACTATGAAGATATGCATGTCTGTGTGGTTAAATCAATTGATTGTTGACTGATAATGGCCATGTGGTTTTGCGGGTACCACATAGTCATGATCAGTTAACATTAACCCCTTTGCGAGTGCCCCTTACTGTACATGCTAATTTTCTATTCCCCATGTAGTAGCGACATATGAAGGGTTCTGACCTCCACATCACCATATCCAGACGCGGATTGGCCATAGACTTAACAAGGAAATTACCTAGTGGGCCAATGCCCAGGGGGCCACCTGAGCCCTCCTCCTGGCTGGCCAGTAGAAGTTTTTAACCACCATGATTGTCCGATTGTGGTGGTCATAGAAAAGTTTGCAATGTAAACTTTTCCAGGAGCTCTGAACTCTACAGGCGGGTTTAGATGTTTTCACTGCCCGGTCCTGTCAATCAAATTGCAGAGGATGCGGCAGATGCAAAAAGAGCAGAGCCTCTAGGAGTAATGGTAACGCCCCCGTTGCTCCTAGAGGCTCATTTGCATATATTAAAACATCATTTTTCTCAGCAACACGGGCACCTATGAAGATGGGACCAACACAGATGTCTTCAAGTGCACATGTAACAGGTCAGCCAGTGTCATAGGTACAAATCTGCTGATAGATGCCCTTTAAATGATATCAGAAAGTGAATCTTCTTGTAAAGAAATTCCTGTTTAATTGTACTTTATTTGCTGTCAGGTTCTTCTCCAAATCATGTTGTGACGTGTCTGACCAGAGACAGCTACACAACACATTCCTTCGTACAACACCTAATGTCTGCATTATCCTTGCTGGAACGGACACCTTTCTCCTGAACCGATTGAGAAAGACTTCTATTCTGAATTTGGGAAAAAGAAAACGGGTAACAAACTCAAGATTTTTAATTAAAAACATTGCACTTGCCATCAAGTTTGGTTACACCCGTGTTGAGGAGCACATTTTTTTTTTCTCCCCATTTTCATCCCACAAAGAATTTTTTTCCTGTTTTCCGATACAAGCTGTGCTAAATAGGGCTATTAAAGAATTCAACTTTTCCTGCAAATTCTCATATGTGCACAGAAAACTGAAAACTTTCTTTGAAAGTGGGGAATAAAAAAAGGAAAAAATAAATATCCCAAATACACTCATTAAAAAGTGAGGGTATGTTCAGACGGAGGATTTTGTCCATGACAAAAACCTTTGTGTATCCAACAACAAAAACCGCTGCGCTGTGGGTTCTGCTCTAGGTGTTGAGCCCCTAAATGGAGTTAAACCGCGAGCAGGCTGTGGCTTTGTGAGGGGCCCGCACAGTACCCACGCCAAGAAGGGACCTCTACATTCTTGGCGTGGTCTTGAAAACCGAGCAGCAAAAACCTTTAGCCACATAATTTGCAGCGTGGCCTCCCATTGAAAACAGTCTGAGGCGGTTTCCGCGCTGATTTGGCCTGGTTTTCAGCACAGAATCTTAGGCCCAAAATCCTACGTCTGAACATGCCCTGAGAAAAGTAATTTTCATTTTGTGTGATATGTGATTGTACAGTATATACAGATAAAAGTAATTTGACTGAACAAAAATAATAACTTATGTCATATATGGCATTTATTTCTGCTGAATTTAAGTGCACGAAAGTTATCACTACCTGGATGTGAATCTGTCCCTTTTCAAGGTGCTAGATCTATCTATTCATATAACATATATGGATCTATCTGAATGGGGCCTAAAGCAAGTTCTCTATGGGAGTGTTCCCACGTGACATACTCCTGTTTTGTTTTGTTTTTTTATTGTAATTTTCATAAAATAACAGCCATAGAACCCAGTTTAACCACAAAGACTGAACCTATCTGTTCCAGCCTGTGTCCCCTTTGCCTGTTGAAATAAATGTGCACGCTCAGTTGATTCCAGCGTGCACGTCTAATGGTGGAGTGGCGGATATAACTGTCGGCTGACAGGACTCTTGTGTGTGAACGGCGTCGGTGACAGGAGAAAAAGGGCATCTGGGAAAGCTGAGTGATTGTTTCCCTTTTACTCCAGTTTGTGCGTCTTTCAGTCTGGTGGCATGTTCCTTAACCAGGAAGGCAGCCTTAAACAACCATTGACGTTCCAGTCATTCTTATCTCACGTAAGACAGGAAGTATTGTCAAGGAGAGAAAAAAAGTCTCCAAAAACAGGAAAGCAGAAGAATGTGGACCATGCTTGGCATTCCAAATAAAGGCCTGCCCCTTACTATGGCCACTGAGGGAAAACGCGTCTTCTTGCAAGCCAAGGTCACTTTCAGTTGGTTTTCAGGTTGCTGCTGCTGGCTGAAGGCTACATGGGAGGTGGTGCAGATCAGCTACAGTGCTCTTTAGATATGGGAACATCTAGCAGGAACACAGACCAAAATACAGTAAAATGTTAACACAAAATCCGTCATATAACTGTTTTTTTTTATCCAGACTGATTCTGTCTTCGCAGTCTTCTGTTTTGCATCTTCCATAGTCTATTGCAGTTTATAAACAAGTGCTGGATTATTAGTTGCCGGAAGTTCATTGCACCATTTAGATTTGGAATCACAATGAAAAGAAGATTTATTGCAAGCAGAATTTTTAATTCAGTTTTGCAGGAGTCTGCATTGCCATAATTGGTACCAAAATCAAGTGTTGCATGATGTTTGATAAATTTGGCGCATCATTAAAACCACTTCTGTCTTGAGATGTTACTCCAGTTTCTGCACCACACCTTTAATGGAGTAGGGTTAAGACACTAGAGTGAGTGGTGTAAAAATGCTAAATGTCTTTTGAAGCCAGAATTCTGGAGTCTATGACTTGATCGATTCCCTTATAATGTATTTGATGCCATGTCCTCCCTTTTATAATCCAGTACACAATGACATGTCCAAATCCAGCTGCAGTGTAACCAGGGCTGTGGAGTCGGAGTCGGTCACCATTTTGGTGGAGTCGGTATAAAATGGACCTACTCCGACTCCTAAAATATATAATGAATTAGTACATTTAGTTCAGTGCTGAATATATTTTTATAAGAATTTGTGAAAATGATGAAATGTCCTATAAATGTCTGTTCTATTCCTGATTTAAGGATTTAGGCTTTTAGTTGAGATGACTGTGTACTGCCCTTTATGTCCAGTGCATGTTCTCTCTGTATGCTTTGTTTCCTCTGAGCTCATGTTTGGAGAGGTTAGCTGCTCTCATGGCTTCTATCTGCTGCTGTAAAACACCTAGAGCCTTATGTATGAAAACTGTCTAGGTGTAGAAGTTTCTTTGTTGCCCATAGCAACCAATCAGAGCTCCCCTTTCATTTCATATAGTGCTCTGGAGAAATGAAAGGGGAGCTCTGATTGGTTGCTATGGGCAACAAAAAAAAGTCTTAGACCTAGACAGTTTTCATACTTCAGGCCCAGAGGCGTAGCTACTGGGGGGGGGCAGGGGAGGTGATGCTCCGGGCCCAATACCTCTGGGGGGGCCCAGCAGGGATGGCCTTAGTACAATCAGGCGAATACAAGTGAGCGCTTCCATTATGGAGTCTGATGGGGGCACATTAAGCCGATCTGAGGTCTGATGGGGGCACATTAAGCCGATCTGAGGTCTGATGGGGGCACATTCAGCTGATCTGAGGTCTGATGGGGGCACATTCAGCTGATCTGAGGTCTGATGGGGGCACATTCAGCTGATCTGAGGTCTGATGGGGGCACATTCAGCTGATCTGAGGTCTGATGGGGGCACATTCTGCTGATCTGAGGTCTGATGGGGGCACAATACGCTGATCTGAGGTCTGATGGGGGCACATTAAGCCGATCTGAGGTCTGATGGGGGCAAGGGACTGTTAGTTTAGTGATGTAAAAGCTGGGGACAGATTTCCTTTAACATAGGAGTCCCC
Organism: Rhinella marina; assembly: GCA_900303285.1. Classification (NCBI taxonomy): domain Eukaryota; kingdom Metazoa; phylum Chordata; class Amphibia; order Anura; family Bufonidae; genus Rhinella; species Rhinella marina. The sequence continues at coordinate 49,552 of ONZH01023091.1, read as the reverse complement.
TTTTTTACTCCTATTAATCCTATATTTTACTGCATTATGTGGTAGAGTATTTAGAGTAGGGTATGTAGAAAGTCTATTGTACTGTACTTAACAGCATAGATGATCTAGCAGTTTATACAGTCATCTTGCTAATACAGTATTATAACCACAACTAGTAGTATGTGCCTTTGAAGTTGGAAACGTGCGTTTGGGAAGCCAATAAGTGGGGGGCCCACTCAAGTATGTTTCGCCCCCCCCATGTGCTGAACCTCTAGCTACGCCTCTGATTAGGCCCTAAGTGAGCTGTATCCAGAGAAGCCTGATAGGTTACAAACTGTTTTTGTCATGACTTATCTGTACTATTGATTTTATGCAAATTTGTTTAAAGTTATCACTTAAACATGCTCCATGTATGAGGGAGTCGGGGTGAGGGGAAATGTCGGAGTCGGGGCTTTGGCTTACCGACTCCACAGCCCTGAGTGTAACCTAGTTACTCACCATCGTGGCCATTTGGATACTGTGCCTGTTCTCAGCCACACGTTTTCCTGACACTAGAAGCTCATAAACTGTTTATATGTTGGCACTCTTTTTTGTAAGTGCAAACTTGGGTTAAAAGGGTTGTCCAGGATTAGAAAAACGTAGCTGCTTTCTTCCAAAACTAGCACTGGACCTGTCCATGGGTCGTGCTTGCTATTGCAACTCAGCTCTATGCACTTCTAAATTTCCCCTGTGGTGGCGCTGCAGGGAAATTGCTCACTTGCCTCCAGGTTTCCCCACAGGTAACTGCTCATCGCAATGGGTCCCAGCAGGGACACTTTATGGTCAATCAATCCACTTACAGTATTGTCATTTGACCTTTATAACAAGAAGGGATTGTCTATAGTGGAGAATCCTTTTAACCCGTTAGTAACCACCAGTATGCAGTTCTACAGCTTCACTAACAGGCCTTAGGTTAGGCCACCGTCACCCATGCAGAGGAGAACGGGGGCTCGGTTGTCACATGAGAGCTGGGCTCCTGCTCTAATGGCCTGATCTGGATCGTTCAACCCCTTAAATGCCGCTGTCAATAGTGACCGTGGCATCTGAGTGGTTTAGAGGCAGAATGAGATTACGAGATGCCAATGTCTTCGCATGGCAGCCTGGATCCTAAGTATATCTGTATCAGGCTGCGCCTCAGTCATCTCAGTGTCATCACAGACAGGATTACAATGGAAGGTAACATTGATATATATAGATAACATGGGATCACACATTCATTATAGGTGATGTACACTGTTTATCTCCTCCCCTTCCCTGCCCAATGACCTCTGCACATGTGACTGAACATGTCTGCAAAACTCTCCCATAGAATTCAAAAATATAAAGCATATCTCTGAATGCTGTAAACAGCGGCTAAGATGAGATAGCTGTCCCCATAACCCTGCACAGGAAATACAATAGCAAAACTATCTACAAATAAAAAATAAATTAGGAAAAAGAATATGACCAGCTTTTGGTTTTAATTAGTAAAAAAATATATAGGTGATATATTGCCTTTAGTTTTTTTCTGCATGAAAGTGTTCAGCCCACGTGCTTTAAATTCTGTACCTTGTCCTATGGCACTGCATTGTGCTGATTTACCAGTAGTCGTATTGAGATTTAGTAAGTAAAAAAATTTTCTTTTCTTTTTTTTTTTTTTTTTTTAGGGAAACTGGAAAATTATGAACTAATTCATTCCAGTAGAGTGAAATTCATTTACCCCAATGAAGAGGAGATTGGAGACCTCACCTACATTGTGACGGAGCAGAATGACTCCTCTGGCATCCTACCATCTCTGAATATTTTGCTATATGTTCTGGCATTTCATGTGGATTCTGCTGAAGGACCCGAACATGAGGCTTTGCTGCAGCCAAGGACCCTCATCCTTACAAGCTCAGACCTGTTTTTGTTCAATGAAGATTACATTAGTTACCCTCTTCCCGATTTTGTTAAAGAACCCCCAAAGAGAGATAAGTATCAGTTAATGGACGGGAGGCGTATAAGGGATTTAGACCGCGTTTTAATGGGTTATCAAACTTACCCCCAAACGCTAACATTTGTCTTTGATGACTCCAGTAACCAAGACCTGATGCATAGTTTATCAATGGATCATTTTGGAGAATCTTTAAGCCCATCTGATATCCAGAAGTCGTGTGTTGGAGAGCGAGAAGTCCAGTGGTACATCTTCATACCCAGTGCGGACTGCCGTGAAAAGCTGATCTCACTACTTGCACGCCAATGGGAGATACTCTGTGGTAGGGAGTTACCTTTGGAGTTGACAGGATAAGATTTATGGTACACAGAATTAAACCAAATGTGTTGATGCTGCTTTGCCGTTCACCTTTATATTGACATTGATAGCACCTGTCTGAACAAACAAGCGGAAAACAACTTCTGCTGATGTTTGAAGAGGAAATGCCGCAAAAAATATTTGTTACCTATCACCCACCACTGGGACCACCAGGATGACTAGAGAGAAGGTCCTAATCCACCCGTTCCTTCTCAGTGATGGCATTGAGGAGAGGTTTGAATGGTGGTTCCATTCATCGTCTATGCTGGTGACTAGTAGAGCTGAATACAGTGCTTTGCTGTTTCCATTGGCCCCGTAGACATTGACTCTAGTGGTGTTTGTGCAGTGAGGAGGAACAGGGAGATCACACCACCCGTTCTAGTAATCTGGGGGCCCCAATGGTGGGGCCTTTAGCAGTCATTCTTTTTTAACCTATCCCGATGGATGTTTTTCATTGGATAAGTGTCCTGATATTAGAGTTCATCTACAGTAGGAATATGTCAGTCGACCAAGCCGGATGGTCTCACTTTTAGATTTAAAGTGGCTGCCTCAGGTCTCTCCTGCTTTCCTATTTGGTAGAGGTGGAGATGCTAAGCTTGTAGATATATACAGTACATATAGATTTATATGATTTTATGTGGTATTATCATGTAAAAAGCTAAGACTCATGGAGTCATTCTGTTTCACCTACCCAGAATAATGGACAGCCTTTCTTTGATGAGTTAATATACAGGGACAGCCATCACGCTACATGGGAGGGAGAAACAGGACTCACGTAAGCATTGAAAAGTGTTTTCTCAGGACAGACCTGGCTGGCATCTTGCCATGGTATGCCATAAATGTCCATTTGGTGGGGGTTCTTAGTGTAGCGACTCCGGACATTGCTAGAAAAAAGTGTCAGAGGTGCTACAGAAACATGAAGCCACCACAGTTCCCGTTGCTCTGCCTTTGTCGTACAGTATACTGCTCTCAGTTTAGGGCCCCATTCACACAACTGTATTATTTGGTCCACATCCAATCCACGTTTTCTGCGGACCCATTTATTTCAATGGAGACTCAAAAAATGTGGACATCACACCGTGTGCTGTACGCATCTATGTGTCCGTTCTGAAGCACCGCAAAATACATACGGTTGTGTGAATGCGCCCTAACACAGGAGACCCTACAGATCTGCTTTATTTCTTTGTGAAAGCCAGCAGTGGCAAAGGATTATAGGAACAGCAGAGCAGATATCTAGCATTAAAGGGGTGTGGGTATATCCCTTTACGGATCCTTTTTCTTAAAACACAGTAAGCTTCCGTAAATGTCGATGTGGGTGTACCTTCTTGTGCTCACTTTTCTTTACCGTTATTTGGTCTTTGCAGTAAATACGCCTGCTAATAGTAAGTATTTTTTTTCTGTATGTTGCTTTGTTTCATATTGTATGTAACCAGTATTCAGCTGTTTTTGGCACAAAGCTTCCTTCTGGAGCCAACGCACATTTTGTATATTTCACTCTTGTAATGTGTACTATAAAACTTGTATGTAACATGTTCGTCAGCTGCTATGAACTATCCCAACCAAACTTCTTTCTGTAAGTACATTAAATATAATGGGGCTCATGCCTAAAAAGCCTTTGGAAAATGTTAATTTCAGATCGGTGAGGCCCTCACTGATCAGCTGTGGTCAGGAGCTGGAGTATGTTAGAACCAAGCACTTTAGGGCATTCCCTCTCTGTACGCTGCCATGGCTGGTTTCTGCTGTGCTGCTCACACTCTCTTAAATCCCCTCCGGTTATGCCGATTTATTTGTGCATATTCATGGGAAAGTTGGAGGAGTCTGCTATTTTATCTAATGGCGATTGTCCATTCAGACTCTGTGCTGATTAATTTTGGTTTCTTAACAATGTTTGGAATTCTGCTTTCTCTGATACAGAGCTCAATCTCGGTAAAGGCATAGTCTTAAAGGGGTTTTCCTCCAGGTAGGTCATCAATATCAGATCTTGGGTTTCTAACGCCCAGCACCTCCACCAGTCAACTGTTTTAAGCAGGCGCTGGAACAAAACGGTGAACTTGTTTGCTTCCAGCTCTGTCCTCTGATGGGGTGCCGGGTTTTGGACCCCCAAGAATCTGGTATTGATAATCTATCCAGAGGAAAACATGCAGTAAGATCCCACTATATATTATAAAATAGTGAGCAGAGAATGTCAGACCTGAAAATGACATAACATTTATGACATAACCTTTAAATTAAGATACAAAACAGTTGCTAGTATATTTTATTCCAGAATAACAAGCATCAGTACAGCATTTTCTATATTTATGTAAGTATCTTGGATTGTATCGAAGTATCTTAATTAAATTGGATCTTAAAAGCAGAAAAGTCCATGGATTCTCTGATCTATTGTTATTGCTGTGTGTGCGTATATATATATATATCCATTTTTCACTCACTTTATAGCTATAGTTTTACATTATTGTACTACCAAACTTGAAAACGTCTGCATTTTATGAACCTGCATAAATATCTTAATCTTAATTATCTGTGTTGGGACCCGCACCAATCTTGTAAGCGGAGCCGGCAAACTCCATTCATTTCTATGAGGCCGCCGAAAATAGCCAAGCTGGCTCGCCTATTCTTGTAGGCCCCATAGAAATGAATGGCAGCAGTGGCCGCGCAAACACGTTGCGCTCCCATTAATTTCTATGGGGATTCCGAAAAATAGGCGAGCGCGCCACTCAGCTATTTTCGGCCGGCCAATAGGAAGGCTTGGTGGTGTCTGGACCCGGCCCGCCGGCCACCACTTTGCAGTCTTCGTTTTACCTGCACCTATCAGACAATGGAGGCATATCCATAACTTCTATTTATATAACTAGCTCAAGCAAAAATAAGAAACGTAATATGTATTATCAGAGAAAAGATCAGAAGTTGATGGCAAGACGCGGGTGAGCAGGAGACTAGCTGCTATGATGTCTCCCATACAACCGACAGAGAAGGAGATTCTGCAGCACAACAGCAGCAAAGACGACATTATACAGCAGTACTGAGCAGTGTAGCTGTGAATCCAGCACTGGGATGAGACTGTAACACACTTACTAGTCCTATTCATGTCCAATTTGAATCAAAGATGAATTCAAATGAATTTGTTTGGAAAAACAGGCGCACTTGTTCAACATACGGACATGCAGATACAATCGTGTTTTGTGGATGGAAATCAGAATGGCCATCTGGCTTTACTGAATTTTAAAGAGGGCCTGTCACCACTAAATGCAGTGTAATCTGCAGGCAGCATGTTATAGAGCAGGAGGAGCTGAGCAGATTGATGTATAGTTTTGTGTGTAAAGATTCAGTAAAACTTGTAATTTATACATTTATATCTCTATTAAAACTTCATTTTACTCAGCAATGTGGACTACTTCTGATTTCATTGTTCACAGGGGAGGTGTTATCAGTGATTGATCGCTTTCTCTGAATACACACTTAGACTCCATTCACACGAACGTATATTTGAGGGCCCGCATTACTGCGGACCCGCAAATATATGGGGGGCCGCCCGGCATGTGTTCTGCAGCGCTCGGAACACATGCCGTGCGGCCCCATTGAAAATGCCTATACTTGTCCGTGCGCACGGACAAGTATAGGACATGCTTCAAAAGAGCGTGAATAGAGGTGAATGGGGCCGCATCTATTCCCGCAATTTTGCGGATAAACACGGCCCCATTCACACGGTCGTGTGAATGGGGCCTTATATAGAGGATGCTCTCAATCACTGATAACACCTCCCCATGTACAGCTATCAGTGACTGACACCTATCTCTGTATACACACTTAGGCCCCGTTCACATGGCCGTATCATTGCGGACCAGCAATAAAACGGGGGCCACCCGGCGCGTGTTCCGCAGCGCTCGGAACACGCGCCGGGCGGCCCCATTCAAAGTGCCTATACTTTTACGCACGCACGCACAAACAAGTATAGGACCTGCTTCATATGGAGCCGCGGCACGGAGCTAGCTCTGTGCGGCGGCTCCCCGCGCGCCATAGAGATGAATGGGGGCGCATCTACTCCGCAATTTTGCGGGATAGATACAGCCCCATTCAGTCGTGTGAATGGGGCCTTACACAGAGAAAAGTATCAATCACTAATAACACCTCCCGCGTGTACAATGATCAGTGACTGACAGCTATCTCTGTATACACACACAGAGAATGTTATTATTCACTGATATCAACTCTCCCGTGTACAATGAAGTCAGAAAGAGCAGAGATACAAATGTATAAATTAAAGGTTTTACTGAATTTTTTCCCACAAAACTATACATCACTACGCTCAGCTCTTCCTCTCCATAACATGGCATTTTCAGACTACACTGCATTATGTGGTGTCAGATCTTCTTTGAGTAATTTTAGCCCATTTCATTGCTAAATACAGAAAGAAACGAACAGTGACACGATTTACTTTTGTAACACAATATAGATAAAAAGAATGTGAACCATGTTGTATTTAATGCACCTTTAAAGAGCATCTGTCAGCAGATTTGTACCTATGACACTGGCTGACGTGTTCTTGGCAGCTGAAGGCATCTGTGTTGGTCCCATCTTCATATGTGCCTGCGTTGCTGAATTTTGATATATGCAAATAAGCCTCAAGGAGCAACAAGGGTGTTGCCTTTTGTTTCCGCGTCCATTACGGTTTTTTTTTGCAGACCGTATGCGGAACCATTCATTTCAATGGGTCCGCAAAAAAACCCAGTAGGTACTTCGTGTGCATTCCGTTTCCGTATGTCCTTATTTCCGTTCCGCAAAAGAGATAGAACATGTCCTATTCTTGTCCGTTTTGCTGACAAGGAGAGGCATTGTTACAATGGATCCGCAAAAAAAAAAAAGCAGAAAGACGGATGCCATACGGAACATCATCCGTTTTTTTTGCGGACCGCAAAACACATACGGTCGTGTGAATGAAGGCTTACACCTAGAGGCTCTGCTCTCTCTGCAACTGCAGCACCCTCTGCACTTTGACAGGACCAGGCAAGGAAACACCATCACACCTTGCCCTGATGTCTCCTAAATTCTTTGAAAGTGCAAGGGATGCGGCAGTTGCAGAGAGAGCAGAGCTTCTAGCAATAATGGCAACGCCCCTGTTTCTCCTAGAGGCTCATTTGCATATATTAAAACTTTATTTTTCTCAGCAATGCAGGCACATGTTTACATGGGACCAACACAGATGCCTTCAACTGCCAAGCACATGTGTAACAGGTCAGCGAGTGTCATACAAATCTGCTAACAGATGCCCTTTAAATATTAATGTTGTTTCCATGTTATAAAAGTGTAATTTCATATAAACATTTTTTCATGTATTACCGTTGATTCGTTGATTCTGCCATTTTACATGACAGCTTTCTGTGTTTGTATGTTACAATGCTTTCTTGTAACTATTAAAGCAAATATCTTTAAGATCTTGTTCAGATACCGCATTTTCTGCACAACCTTTTATGCATTGGCCTTATGAACGGGGGTGTAGTGTGAAGAAGTTATGTACTTTCCACACTGAATCCCCCGGTTGCCACCCCTGCAGTAGTAGCAACATCTGGATAGTTTGACCACATTTCTGCATGGTACCAAGGCAATAGGCCGATCGCATAGTTGGACAGGCAGTCAGAGGATCAGAACGTGCAGATGGGTAAATGAAGTTGAAAGACAAAAAGGGTCAGAGCCAAGGAATACGGAGCAGGAGAACACCTCGTAGTCAACTAGTAGCTGAAGGACCTCCAAGCACAGGAAGGTCCTTATAAAATTTGCAAAAAGAGACCTTTGGCTAGGGTGCAAGGTTTTTGGTGCATGCAAGCATTAAGACCTTCAGCACACACAAGTGAGGCCCTGAGTGAAGAGCTGCGGTAACGCTAGACGCAGAGTCCATCAGAAAGAGAGCAGAAGGGAGCAACAGGACACCTGAAATGGGATCAGCTGGAGAAAAAAAGGTATGCCAAAAGGACATTTTTTATGTATATGCCTAGAGCATTCCCAGGATGAACACCAATCATTTACCAAAAATGAATTGTGAAGATAACCTATTTAAAATGTAAGACACGTCATAAATTTAGTCTTGTTTTTCTGACAAGTACACACAAATTTGAGATAAAAAGGTTTATGCATCCATTTGTATATAACGATATAAAACTAAATAAAACTACATTCACATCTCTGTTTTTGAACTCCGTAGTCTGTTTCGGCAGAGGAACAGACTACCGGAGTTATCATATCAGGCATAGCCAGACACAGCCATGCGCAGCTGGATTCCCATTGACTATAATGGGATCCAATGGTGATACGGGCAGTTCCCAGCATAGATGCCGAGTTTCACCCCAACAAAAAGTCTTGCATGCAATTTCTCTTAAAGGGGTTCTCCGGGAATTAAGAAAATGAAAATATGTAAATATTACTTTATTATAAGTATTTACCCAAATACCTTTCATTAGTTATAATGGCTCGTTTTGTCTAGGGAGCAATCATTAGGAGAAATAAAATGGCTGCCGTCCTATTAGTACACATAAAACCTGTCCTAATCAAACAGGAGGACAAGTTACTTCACAACACTGAGGTAAAGAACTGCTTCATCCTCCTCTCTGCTCTGTATTCTGTATCCTGAATACAGTTTAATATGATATTTAGCTAAATCTTTGTGGGAATGGATTTCATGAGGAGACATGAAGTACAGAGAGGATGGACAGGACAGACTGTGGTAATGGAGACTCCATACAAGTGCTGCTGCTCATTAGCCACATCTGCTCATGATCTCCATTCCTAAAGAGATTCAGCTAAAGTTCTTATCTGTATTCAGGATCATAATCCCTGACAAGTATGAGAGAAGGATGAGGCAGCTCTTTACCTTGGTGTTGTTAAAGGGTTTCTGTCACCAGTTTTTTCGGTATGAATCAGGCTGACATTAGAGATGTGCTAATGTCACCTGATTCCAAATATATATCTGTTTTATTTACTGGTGCCCCCATTTTTATATAAAATGAACTTTTATTTTATGCTAATAAGGCTCCTAGGTGCAAGGGGCGTTACCTCTGCTCCTAGAGGCTCTGTTGATTGACAGGACCAGGCAGAGAAGAAACACTCAATTCACCATAGCTTTTAAGGACCTTCAGTGATGTCATGACCATGTGATCAGTCACAAGGTTAGGATCACACAAACAGCCTGTCTCCTCCTAAACCATGTGACTGATCACATGGTCATGACATCATTGAATGGGGGCACCAGTAAATAAAACAGATATATATTTGGAATCAGGTGACATTAGCACATCTCTAATGTCAGCCTGATTCATACCGAAAAAACTGGTGACAGAAACCATTTAAGTAACTTGTCCTGCTGTATGATTAGGACAGGTTTTGTGTGGACTAATAGGACAGCGGCCATTTTGTTTCTCCTAATTATTGCTCCCCAGACAAAACGAGCCATTATATCTAATGAAAGGTACTTGGGAAAATATTTATAATGAAGTATTATTTAAGTATTTTCATTTTCTTAATTTCCGGAGAACCCCTTTAAGTAGAGTAAAAAGACAGAAAAAAAGAAAAAGAAGAAAAACCCAAGGTGAGCAGGAGCTGCTGTAACAGGCTGCCAATCCAGCGGCGCCTTAGTCATTAAAACATGAACCTAGCCTCATACTGTCCCTAAAATGAATTTTTTTTGTATAGGCAGGCATTGTACCTGAGGTCACGAATAAGTTAAATAAGAACAATAAAAAAGCATCTGGGACTTGAGAACCCTGCCCTGTATTTTGCAGTCTCACTGATAAATGCAAGCAGGAAAGGTGATATCAACCCATTTTAATGCATGAACATCAATTTATAGCTGTTACTCTACTTTCACACTTGTGTTTACATTTTCTGGTATTCAGATCAGTCATAGGATCTCAATGCCAGAGAAAAATGCTTCCGTTTTGTCCCCATTCATTGTCATTGGGGACAAAACGTAACTGGACTCCGTGTGCATTCTGATTCCATATGTTTGCATGGCCGTTCCTCAAAAAAGATATAACCTGTCTTATTCTTGCTCGTTTTGTGGACAAGATCAGGAATTGTTCTAATATCCGCAACGGATGCAATATGAATGTCACATGAACGTGCTGCATATTTTTTGCAGATCCATGTTTTGTGGACCTCAAAATACACACGGTCATGTGCATGAGCCCTTAGTATGTTTTACTATCTGTAGGTGATGGGTCTTAAAATGAGAAGTGTGGAGGCATTAAAATGCCTAAAGCTAAAGAGAACCTGTCACCATTAAATGCAGAGCAACCTGCCAGCACCATGTTATAGAGCACGAGGAGCTGAGCAGGTTTATGGGAAAAGATTTAGTATAACTTTTTTAATTTATAAATTATTATGTTTTATATAGTTTATAGAGATGAGCGAATCATTGAAAAAATTATTCGCCTAAGTTTTCCTAGGATTCGTTTATTCGACAAATAGATTTGTTGTATTTGCGTACAAAATATACATTATTATGTGCTATTAGCGAACATTCGCTCACTAATAACGAACGTTCAAAATGTACGCAACTTCTCAGAAGACGTACGCATGAGCGTACAAATAGTTCACGAATCTCAGCGTACTATTGTCTAAGCGATTACGTAATACGCAGGCACGTACGAGGAGAGGCCGCGGCGTGCACTCCTCAGAGGCAGAGCGAATATTCGAGACACATATATGGTAAATCGTGCAAATACATTATTATAGGTATAATATAAAAATTTTAAATATCACCTACCTAGTATGCTCACGGACATGTTTAAGTCCCTTTTCTTCTGACGCTTTTCATAGAAGTGGAGCAGAGTCCCAAACTCAGTCGCAATTTGTAATCCACATAGGTAAAATTGTAATCCAAATGGGTAAAAAAAAGCAGCAAAGGTTCCTTAAAAAACCCTCTTTCAAGGGGCTCCCCAAATAACCTGAAAAGGGGGAAAAAGGGATGAGGCGCACGAATGCACAACTTAATTTCCTGAGTTGCCTCGTCATCCTCCCGCGTTGGAGAAAGGGGCGGAACTACCAGGGAAAAGTCTGCATCGCTGAATTGAATTCATACGCGACAGCGTATAGAGTAACTAAATTATACGTAGAATAGCGTATAATTTATAGGACACACTACGTAGCGAATGCATACAAAAGCGAAGCGAATCGCCTAATATTCGGATCCACTTCGCAGCTGAAAAATCCCAAGGTCCGATACGAATCTACGAAGCGGCGAATAGATTCGCTCATCTCTAATAGTTTACTATCAATAGATTGGCTTGACAAAGGCCGCATTGAGTTTGGGCTGAAACGTTGCCGTGGGTAATAAAGTGTCTTCACCCATTCACCTGATTTTGGAGTGCTGCCTTATTTTCTGTGGACTATGTACAATAGATTGTATATTTACAAGTGTTTACCATACATTTTAGGTTATTTGTTAGTACTTTTTATTCCGTATGTTATGCTTAGAGTAAAGCAAGCACATGTGTATACTGTCAGGCCGACAGGCTGCCACTTTGGCTTCACTCTAAGACTACAGGGTTGTTCTCTTGCTTTCTCATCATTTTTAGCATTCTCACTAGGTGCCTTTTTTTTTATTCAGGAGTTTCCTTGCATGTGTTTGAAACTGATAGGAAAAAGGAAGTCTGGAGTTGTTTCTGCTCTCCCCGTTCGTTAGTGTAAAGGAAATGAGGAGGTTGAGTTTTGTGTTTATTGGTTGACCAGATGAGGATGACTGTAGCTAGTCCAGTTCCAGCAGCTATGTCCACATCGCACTCGTCTAATAAGTCCATTTACAAAGCTTGAACCTGTAGAGGCTGATGAGGTGCTGCTGACGGCTTGCAAAATGCACCTCTCTGGATTTGCCTTCATCCTTTTAATGGCCTATATAGGAACAGTATTGCTGCAACCTATGGTAAGTTCAACTTTGTTTACTATGTATATACTCTATAAGGCTTCATTCAATGCTGTGAGACAACTGTTCAAGACCTGTTTATTTGGTTGTGTTATCTGTGGTTTTATCTAGAACCTGAAGATGTGATGCATAAACTAAAGCGTTATAATGCTGAAAGATTTACATAACAAAAAAAATCTGTAAAATGATGAGCTTGTCAGTATACTTAACACTAGGATCCACCATTCCCTAGCCAAGTCAGGTATCCTGCTCATCTCTAGAATGACCCATCGGGTAAGGGTAGGTTCACATTTGTGTTTAATGAATTGCAGACTGTTCTGGCAGAAAACAGCCTGCCAGAGTTCTGGCCTAGCCTGAAAGAGGCCAGATCCCTCGTGGATCCCATTGACTATAATGGGATCCGGCTGCTTTCCGACGAAATGCCTCCTCTAGGCAGGACAAAAACCATTGCATGCAATGGTTTTTGTCCAGCCGAAAGCCAACACTTAATCCCATGTGACCATAATGGGATCCAACGAAATGCTGGCTTTCAGTGGGGAAAATAAAAGAATTTCCAGCCAAAAACCAGCACCGGATATGATTATAATGGGATCTGGCCACTTTTCAGTGAAATGCCATGCAACGTTTTTTGTCTGTCCAAAAACCAGCGCTTGTGCTGAAAAGTGTCCGGATCCCTGCCCTATCCCATAATAGTCATTGGGTTTGGTAGTGAACAGCACTATCCAGCTAGGCCGAATCCAGTGAATTGTGGAGGCTGCCAGACCTGTCAAATGTAAATGTAAAATTACCCTAAGTGGGCCGGCTATTCATGGTGCAGCTTCACTAGGGAGAACACGTCAAAGAAGCAGCCACTATGAATGAGATACAGACGTTTAACCAAAGATGGATACTCTGAAGAACATTAAAGTGAATGTCAGGTTTTGAAAATGCATTATCAAGTCTTTTACTGAATTTAGAGTTAATTAAAGGGACTCTGCCGTTCAGGACCCCATCTATTAGGCCTCGTTCACATTTCCGTGTGACGTATGTGTTTCATCTGTGAAGATGTCCGTGAAGGATCCATGGTTGGTCCATGTTTCTGTTTTTACCATCCGTGTGTCATCCCTAATTCACTAACGTTGCTCAGCTGAAAGTTAATTTTCAAAGAATCTCCTATTAGTCATCAGTGAAAAATGGATGCAGCACGGACACAAAACCGATGTGTGTCAGTGATTTTCATAGACCCATAGACTTCAATGGGCGTGCTTGGTCTGCATCACAGATCAAATTAGCGCATGTCCCTGTGATTTTTTTTTACTGACCCACGATCAGTAGAAAAATGCTGAAATGTGAACAGACACATTTAAATCAATGGGTGCGTGTGCTGGGAAGGACACAACTGAGGTCATTCATCAAACTGGTGTAAAGGAAAACTGACTAGGTAATGCCTTTCTTGCACACTGGTTCACTGGTCTTACTAGTGATGTATGCAGTGGAAGAACTATGGAGGAGATTTATCAAACTGGTGTAAAGTAGAACTGGCTTAGTTGCCCATAGCAGCCAATCAGATTCCACATTTCATTTTCCAAAGGAGCTCTGAAAAATTAAAGGTGGAATCTGATTGGTTGCTATGTTTTCATGGCTAAATGAGTTGATCTGACTCTCAGCTTTTTTTAAGGGTCATCTTCATTGCTTACATCAGTCCGATTTCCTGCAGGCTGTCTGCTTAGTAGTAGCTTTGTAGTGTACTGGGATCTCGTCCTCTACATGAGTGGGAAGAAGCTGCATTATCCTGCACTGCAGATACACGTGTATGAAGTGTACACAGAACAATGTATGAGTGAAGAGGCGGAAACACACGTATGATTCTGTGACCTCTCCAAACAGCTGAGCGATGTGGGCACTGACAATCACTCACTACCCCTTTAAGGCCACTTACAGATAAGCGAGTCCCATGCATTGAACTCGCAGCGTGAGTATGCTGCAGTACTGCTCCTGCCCTTCCAGCACTGACAGGGTTATATCAGTAAAATGTGCGATGTTTCAACCTTACATGGTCTTTCTCAAGCTAGATAAAGACCATGTACGGTCAAAACGTCTCACATTTTGGTGAAAAAAAGCATATTGCTTGAAGATCTGGGAGTGCTGCAGTGCCTTTCTATTTCCTGGATTCTGGGGGCACTACAGACTGGTGTCCATCATCGCTGGCACCACCATTGAAAATCTGTAAGTGCTGCTACAATTCATATATTGTTCCTGGAAGCATTATGTCAGTGTTATCCAATACATTCTAGAACTGTAAGGGTTACATAGCATCATAAATCAATATAATGCTATGCGACCCTGTCAGTGCTGGGAGGTCAGGACGGGTGCTGCTGCGTGGGACTCGCTCGTCTAAAAGGGGCCTAAGTTTATTTCCAGTTTTACCCACTGTTTTCCGATTTAGTAAATTTGGCATCTATTTTCCCATCCTAGGTGCTTAAATTTATCAGTGCTAAATGGATTAGACACCGTTTATGGTTCTTTTGCCCCCCCCCCTTCTTCCTGGGCAGACCTGCAAAGGGAAGCATTCTTACTTGCTCCCTGATTCTGGATCCCGGCTTCTTCGTTTCTCGGCCTTAGCTGCTGCAATTGGCTCCCAAGCTGTCAACATCCACTTTGACATCGCTGCAACCACTCGCTAGCTGCAGCAGTCATGATATTTGCGTCATGATATTTGGTCATGTGACGCAAGCAGATCAGGTCACTGCTGTGACCAGCAATTGGATGCAGCAGTGTATATATATATATATATATATATATATATATATATATATATATATGAGGCAGTGAGGGCAGCATCAGACAGTGTGGAACACTGAATACACAAGTCAGTAAATAGAAGATTGGGAGCGCTGTCAATGCAAGAAATCGGCCATTTGAGAGCTATTTTTCTAATAGAAATTTGAGCCCAGTATTTAAAATATATTACAAAAATAGTCAGTGTCACTGCCCCTACACATTACAAAAAAAGTTACACTTTAAATGGTGGAATTAGAAAATGCAACTTGTCCTGCAAAAAACAAGCCCTAATATGGCTATGTGAATGGAAAAATAAAAATGTTATGGCTCCGGAAAGGCATGGAGTAAAAAATGAAAATGCAAAAACTAAAAAGTCTCTAGGGATACTGTCCTCAAATCGTTAAACATAAAATCATACAAAACCTATAACCCCTTCAAATTGATCTCATATGGTCCTGGCAGTCTCTACCCACAGTCCCTGTCTCAACTAGGGAACCACATGGTTGTATATAATACAATACCAAACATGCTTCGATTTTTCCTGAATGCAAAGATGGAATCCGGATGGAAAACCCGATCGTGTGAAAGAGGCCTAGGGCTAATTTCACATTGGCGTTTTCCCCGTATGAGTGTAGACAGCACCTGGACTGAAGACTGATCTATCTAATTGAATCGGTATCTTTAGATGATCGATTTTCCAGGGAGAGAAAATCAAAACGTGTGTTTTATTGGCAAGAGTGATTCATTCAAATAAATGGGTCTACAGGGAAAGTGGTCTGGACAGGGGTCTCTATCTATGTGCGGTCTGTGTAAAAACTCACCTATTTTAATGGGCCAGCATGCAAATGAGTTTACAGTCGGCAGTTTTAACCCTTTCACTCCCGGAGGTTTTTTGTTTTTGCATTTTTGTTTTGCGCTCCCGGCCTTCACATAGCCATAACTTTTTTTTATTTTTCTGTTCACATAGCTGTATGAACGCTTGTTTTTTGCAGGACAAGTTGTACTTTCCAACGCTACCATTTAATATTGCATATGATATAGTGGGAAGCGGGTGAAATTACAAAAAAAAAGCAATTCTGCCACAGTTTTACGGGTTTTTTATTTACGATGTTCGATGTGCAATAAAACTGACCAGTTAATTTCATTCTACAAGTCAGTACGAATCTGGCAGTATCTAATATGTATGGTTTATCTTGCTTTTTGATAGTGAAAAAATAATTATAAAGTTGGAAATTGTTTTTTTTTTTTTTCGTTGTCCTATTTTGACCCTATAACTTTTTGGTATTTGTGTGTACGGAGTTTGTATGGGGGCTCATTTTCTGCGGGGCGATCTGAACTTTTCATTGATACCATTCTGGGGTGTGTATGACTTTTTAATCACTTTTTATTTAATTTTTTTAGACCATAAAATAACCAAAAATGGCAAATCAGCCATTTTGACACTGTTTTCCATATGGGAAATAAATTTTTAGAATATGGCCGTTTTTGCACATGGCGATACCCATGATGTGTATTTTTTTTATTTTTTTTACTACTTTTTTTTTTTTTTAATTTGGGGAAAGTGGAGTGGTTTTTTTTTAAACTTTAATTATTTTACACTTTTTTTTTTTTTTATAGTTCCCATAGTGATCTATAACAAGCAATCATCTGATTGCTGTTACCATAGACTCCAATGCACTTGCATTGGAGTCTATGATTATTTTGCTAGTTTCCTATGGAGTCCTATTACAGGCAAGGGTTCCATAGGAAATACTGTACTATGCAGCAGCCTCCTGTCATTCAAAGAGGTAGGGGCTGCTGCATATGCAGCAACCAGCCACAGGGATATGTGAGTTTAGGGAATTTGTCACAGTGTACACGGTGTAGCTGGTGGTTTTACTCACGGTTAGTTGAATCTTCCCTGGGCCAGTGTGCAGTTGTGTGGAGGGTGGACACGACTTTACTCGGGGCACACTCCGTACGCAGGACTCCAGGATGGTCAGTTGAGGTGCCCTTGGTGTTGATTTTGACCGTGTTGTACGGCTCGGTCCTGGTTATTTCGTGATGCCAGTGTCTTTTAAGGTAGATACACCCTTGATGTCATTGAGGAGGCAGTTTAGGTTGGAAAAATAAACTTTTACTTTTGCCCTGAGGCAATTCTCCTCATAAGTGCAGTTTACAGTTATTTCAGTTCTGTCAATCACTTCCCCAATATGGTCAATCAATTGCTGGTGTTGTAATAATTCCTTTTTAAGTTGGTATTTCAATAAGGTGCTACTTTGCTTTAAATCCTGTTACACTCCTTTCCTTCTTAGCATGTCAATCCACTTGCACTAGTTCTAGCTCTGGATGATTATAGTATATCTTTATGATATTCCAAGCAGCTATCCGCCATGGCAGAAATTAGTATTTCAGATACATTACTCCCACGGATGCTCTTACTTTCTCTATGAATATCCTCACTACCCTGAGGGTTCTCAGTGGGGAAAAATACAACTTGTACCTGGTTGTAAAGTCCGCGTCCAGGTGCATTAAGCTTCTCCTGATCACGTCAGTGCTGACAAAGTCCAATAACCATTTGAATGGTGTTCACCTCAGTCAGGCTCGCTTTATCCAGTTAGTTGCTCAGATACTAGCGGCTTAGAAATCATAAATGCCATCATGGAATCCTGACTTGGCCAGAGTAAGGGAAAATGGCATCCTCAAGCTGGATGACTGCTCCTACTCTCCTCCTGCTCTTAACTTGAGTTGTTTCTCCTTTGACTTCTCTCCTCACATCTAGCTCTCAACTCCCAACTCCTAGTTTCCTGTTACTAGGCCTTATATACAAAGGCATAACAGCACCATCTAGTGGTGGTTAGGATTATTACAACACTCAGCCATAAAGGTTTTTCCTATACATTACCAACATTATTCTAGCAGCATACATAATGATAACATGACATGGGATGACATGGCTATATAAAATTCAGTTTGTAGTGTCCCTTTCACACGACAAGTGGGACACTGCACATACATGCTCCAGCTCCTCCAGTCACCACACGAGGGTGCCGGAGCAACACCGGAAGAGCGCTCTTCCGGTGTTTTACGCGCTCAATCCTGACCACGGCATCCGAGGGGTTAAATGTCCACGATCGGCATTACTGTCGGTTGCAGACATCAGCTGCGGGTGTGTGCTGTAGGAATTAGTAGGCCACCCGCGGCTATGGCGCCCGCTCTGCTCAGGAGCGGGCACCATCTTTAAAGACCTGCCCAGCGCCATACTAGTGAAGGGGTTAAACAGTTGGCAGCTTTCAAGTGGAATCACTCCTGCAGCTTGTTACCTGCACAATTTCTACTCAAATAACATGAACACCATGCTGTATCTATATGGCTTTACAAAAAAAGTTTGAATTATATTTAATGTGTCTGTATACAATTATTTATCTCACTCATATAGTGCTGACATATTCTGCAGTGCTTTACAGACTTTTTTATTTTCAAATAATTTTTATTGAGTTTAAATAGTTATGCATACAAGAAAACTCCCCAACATAATATAACCCTCCCCCTCCTCCCAGCCATCTCAGATGTGCACCAATGTCCAAATGCCACTAAATATTTCGGC
The DNA here is from genome assembly GCA_900303285.1 of Rhinella marina. Taxonomy (NCBI): domain Eukaryota; kingdom Metazoa; phylum Chordata; class Amphibia; order Anura; family Bufonidae; genus Rhinella; species Rhinella marina. The sequence continues at coordinate 31,009 of ONZH01023091.1, read as the reverse complement.
TCACAATGTGAAATAGTCCAAGGTCAAAAGAACATATCTAAACGTTCATTGGCCCCAGATTCCACTATGTCGATCCCCCACACTGAACTAACACAACAGTTGTAGTCTAACTATCCCTTTATATAGACAGTCCAATACAAGTATAACATTTGCAGAACATGCAGCGGAGACATCCACCCCCCACCCCCGTCTCCCCTACCAACCGGCCATATAGTGCAATGTGATCTTGTCTTTTACTGAGAAAGGGTAAGTTATGTTCCACTATCCACAGATCCCATATATCATGAAATTTCTGCCTCTTTCCCCTTTTATGATACATAAAGCACTCTAGGTGGATAAGCCGATGTACCCTCACTTTATATTCTTGTACCATAGGTAGCTCTGAAGCAATCCAATAAAAAGCAGTAAGCTTGTGGGCCTGATAAAGGAGACGGAGGATAGAAAGCCAATGCCCGCTGTTACAGGGATTATAGCAACATATCCCAAGATACATTTCAATACAGTCAAATCTGGATTTATTGTAAAAACACCATTTATAGTGGACACCACATCCCTCCAATAGCGTCTGAGTCAGGGTGATTCCACCTAAGATATATTAAACCTGCAGGTGACATACCACATCTCGGGCAAGCAGCATCTTGTCTATAACACGTCTTAAACAGAAGTTCTGGGGTCCTATATACCCTGTGTAATAAATATAATTGGGAAACTCTATGCGCCTCACTCACCGCTACGTCTGGAAAACTATTCAGTACCACTCCCCATTGATCCTCCGTCAGGTCACTTATATCCATTTTACACTTATCTCGTAGCGTTAAGGGATATTTTTTAATTTGTTTTTTTTTAAGGAGGCTATTATAATGAAGGAATATTATCCCTTTGGTGCCACCATGTGAGGTGGCGAGATCCAGGACGGAATGGCTAGCAGCAGGACAGATTGGAGAAACAAGGCCATGTGATTGATGTACGGTGACATCACTGGCCTCGGGAGAGGCCTAAGCGCTCACAGAACGTAGCAGCCCCTCCCTATAGCTGATCGGCATGGATACCAGGTATCCTGTGGATAGGCCATCAAAATCAAATTCCCGGAAAAACCCTTTAAAACCCTTTCTGAAAATGTGTACCAGCATTCCTCCTCTCGAACCATTGCATTTAGAGCAGCACTCAAATACTGCTGTATGCATGAGCATTTATAATGCAGAAAGCTTTTAGATTTGGATAAATCTGTGATTTGATCCAAAAGAAAGGCATAATGTAATTGCGGGTTTACACGGCCTGATTGTCTGCAGATCATCGGGGACAAATGTTCCTATGAACTCATTCCCGATAACCTGCCTGCCTAGCAGTGCAGCCGATCGCCCGATGAATAAGCGAAATGCTCATTCTTCAGGTGACACAGTCGTTTGTGCAGGCAAGTAAATCGCTGTTTCTGGGCAGCACTATGCTGCTGTATGAGGACGAGTGATGGTAGTAGTGATCGCTCATTCTCACACTGTGGAGGTGATCGCAGCAGGTAAATGCTCCGCTTATCCCCCACTGAACAAGCAGTTGTCGGGAAGGAGCAGTTCCTTCACAATAACCAGCAGCTCCTCTGAGCATGTAAACCTTCCTTAAAGGGGTTGTCCGAGTTATTTTTTTGTTCTTTATATGTTTCTAACTTGTCAGGTATAACAACTTTCCCATATACTTTGTGTTTCTAAAGCTGCTGGTTTCTCAGAGTTGACTGAGGGTCACATGACCTGTGATGTCACCTTATCTCTCTGGTCTGTGATGTTTCGTTCACAAGCCTCAGAGTTCAGATAAGAGTCTGTACACGAGACGTCACTGACCACGCCCCCTTTCTTTGCCGGGCTCCTGCTATCTGCTCTCCATGGTTTCCTTCAGATAAAACATTAACCCCTTCAGCCAGAACACACTGAGGGCTCAAGGCTGTACAACAAACAGTAGCTGCAGCAGTGAGAGGAGACAAATGCTGGGCACAAGAGCTGTAGAGGAATTGTATTGTACAAGAACAGGTAGGGAGAAATTCCTGTGTGTATTAGCAATGTCATTGTACAGCTGGGACTTGTAGTCCTACACATACAACATGCTGCTGAGTATTCCAGCAGGCAGACATGTCACTCAGCACTTGTATTCATTGCCTTTGCATAGAGGGGGGGAGAAGGGGGAGGGGCTGAGATTGTTGTTATTGCATGTAAACAAAGACCAGAAGAGAACCAGGGAAATTAGGAAATATGGATTTTTTTTGCCTAAAACTTGCTTAACTTAGTTATATATTGCTGCCCATCAGATTTACAGTGCTATATATTTTTTGTCATAACTCGGACAACCCCTTTAAGTGTATGTTCTGTAACAACTCTGTCAATTGTGACTTATCTACTTATCTTACCATGTCCACATGGGATGTAATTTGCAACAGAAAAATTTGCCATGAATTGTGCTGTGGATCCAGAGTGTGCATGCATATTTTGCTGTGGACTTCACCCTATGCATTGCAGATGGTGAAGTCCATGGTGAACTGCCACAGCATAAATTACCATGCTGCGGATTTAACCCCTTTGGGGCACCTGGATGTAATTATACATCTAAGGTCCGCAAAGTATGTATGGAACGGCCTCAGGAGGTGAGCCTGCACCATATACGGCAGACCCCGGTTATGTAATACAGCTGACAACGTGCAGTGACGGAATCTTAGGTACTTTCACATCAGCATTTTGAGATACAGCAGAGGGTCTCAAAACCGGGCCAAACGGTTCCATTTAGGGCCAATGCATTGTGAATTGGGTATGCTCCGTATGCATTCAGTTCTGGTAGCATTCAGTTTTGTGACTGGACACAAAACCTCTGCAAGCTGCGGTTTTGTGTCCAGTCATCGAAGTGGAACAAACCAGATATGTCACTAAAAACAATAAAAGTCAATGGTACCGGATCTATTTTTTTGGATCCTATAAAAACCGCCTCAGTCACCAATTGACTTACATTGTTTTTAGTGACGTATACTGTGTTAAATGAAATGGAACAGTTTTGAGCCGGTTTTGAGATCCTCTGCCAGATCCAGAAACCAAAGCACAGATTTGAAAGTAGCCCTACCAGGATACTGGTCATTAAAGGGGTATTCTGGTTGTAGTAAATCACCCCTATGCACTACATAGGGGATAACTATTAGATAAGTGGGGGTCCTATCAGTGGGGCCCCCACTGATCATGAAAATGGGGAACTCACACCCCATGAGTTCCCCTGAAATGAACGGAGTGACAGGTTAAGCATGCACCCTGCCACTCCATTCCTCTCGATAGGAGTTCCAGAAATAGCCAAGGCCAGCAGTAGGACCCACATGATATGATAGTTATCCGCTGGATAGGGAATAGCTTGCTGCAGCTGGCACACCTCTTTAAGTGCTCATACACACGACTGTTGGATGTTTTGGTGGTTATGTGCATTCCGCATTTTTGCAGAATGGAATGGCGACCCCTAATAGAACAGTCTTATCATTATCAATAGGACATGTTCTAGTTTTTTGATGAACAGCCATGGGGACACGTAATACACACAGAATCATTTCCTTTTTTTGCTGCTTCATTGAAATGAATGGGTCCACATATGGGCCACATAAAAAAAAAAAAAAAAAAAAAAAAACCTGAACGGACATGGAAAAGAAATACGTTTGTGTGGATGAGCCCTAAGGCTGGGTTTGCATGCTCAACTTTTCTGATGCAGTTTTGGAGCTACGGTAAAACTTGTTCTTTAAACTTATTCACCCTTATCCCTCAGATGTGATACTGGAAATTTTCTGTTAATATGGTTTACGGCGGCCAAATGTATATACTGTATTGTTTTTAGACTATTTGCAGACTAAAAATACCTTTTTGAAAATATGCCATAAATGTCCAGATTTTTAAAAACCCTCTTTTACCAAAACCTTGCTATTTTATTATTGTATTCTGTTTTTGCTGTGACTGATGTAAAAAAATTGAAAATCGCACATCATATAGTACATAACAACCTCTCTGTAACAAAGCTAGAACCAGCTCTGCACCTCACATTGATCCATAAAAGGGGATGAGTCCATTCTCAAAGGTGTGTCCTTTCTGCCGCAACTCTTTCCCTATCACAGATCAGGGGGCATGTCTTTTGGTTTGGTGTTTTTGAAGCCAAAATCAGATGTGGATCATAAAAGAAGAGAAAGCAGAAGACCTCATGCACATGACCATATGTATTTTGTGGTCTGCAAAACACAGATCCCAGCCATGCACATGCCGCCATGCCATTCTGTTCAATAGAAATGCCCAATCCTTGTCCACCAACGAACAAGAATAGAACATGTTCCATATTTCTTTGTGGGGCGATGGCATGGATGTGCGGGTGTGGATAGGACACAACGTGCTGTCTGTTCTTTGCGGCCCCTTTGAAATGAATGGTTCCACATCCAATCATGTGGTCTAAAGGACAGGTACCACGTCTTCTCTTTAATCCAGTCCTGAACAATGCCTGCATGTATGAATGTACGCTAACAAGTGCAGCCGTCCTCAGACCGTCCCCTGTGACATCTGGTATCCGTATACAAGAATTCTGCTGAGTATGTCATCTTCCTTTGGATCATCAGTGACATTAGGCAGGATATCCCAAAAGGAAGGGGATGTGACAGGTTTGTAAACTGGAATAGCTGGAAAACACAATCCTCCTTTCACACATCATTTCTCAGTTCCAGCCCTCAACAAATCCCAGAAGGTTGTGTTTTAAGGATCTCAGGCTAAAAGTACTGATGTAGTTACGAAAATGAAATCACTATTAAATTATTAAGGAAATCCTCAATACATGACCTATGGTGGCTTACTGAGGACCTCTTAGATACTAGAACCTGTTCACTGTGGGCCATTTCACTACTAGGAATAATATTGGTGGATTGCAGACTGCTGAGGACAGTGACTGGCATGACCTACCTCTGGATCATGTGAAATAACAGGATAAAATGTACAAGGTGAAAATAATAGGTACTTGTTTCTGTAAACTTGGCTATGGCTTTGCTACTTATAAACATAGACGAGTATAAAAAACTAAAGTAAGCAAAAATCACAGAGAAAAGATAAAAAAACATCCTGCACGATATGATAAAGAAATATGTGGATGTCCATGGCTACATCCATGAAAAAATCATAGAAAACAGATAATAATGCACTAACACAATAGATGCAAGCATTATATATGTACTAAGCCCGCTCTCTGACATGATAAAATCTGAGACTTTCAGACAATATATTTTCATCAAAACACATCCGTGCCTGCCTACCAGCGCCAAGGTGGTCTCGGTCAGGCAGGTCCTACTCTAAACCTACCTATGCCATTAAAAAATATATGAATAAATAAAATCAACACAAAATAACACTGTGTGCACAAATACATACATAAGCTGTTTAATAATAACTAAATGAAACGGTAAAACCTCATGTAATTTGTCACTTGCACTTGTCATCTTCACTATGTGGGCCGTACGTCCATTAAACTGAAAGTATAAATCAGTAAACGTGGGATATTTCTTTATTGTTTTACATTATAACGGAATTCAAAATGGAAACCTTTTTCATAATAGAGGTTTATGGGCAAGTATAACAGATCCATCTGGTTTCCATTATGCAGGATGGACGAAAAGAAAATCCAACAGAAACCAGACCTATTATGCTTACCCATAAACCTCGGTTATGACGGATCTAAGCGGAATGCCTCTAAAGGTTTCCGTTTTGAATTCCGTTATTTTCAGGTTATAACGGAATTCATAATGGTGATGTGAACCCACCCTAAGAAATGTTTTATCAGTATCTTTGCATTTTGCCACTGTTTCTAAGGGCTCAGGCACATGCACGGATATCGTCCGTGTGACTGGCGCAGACGGATGCAGACCCATTCAACTTTAATGGGCCCATGACCTGTCTGTACCGCCAAAAGATAGAACAGAGAAATCCCACAGAAGCAGAGTGCCTCTGTTCCATGCCTCCATTGTGCACCACACCTTCTGGATTGCGCAACCATTCAAGTGAATGTGTCCGCATCCGTGGTGCGGTGCACAAAAGGCCAGTGCCCATATATTGCAGACCCACTGTTTGTGGGCGCAGTATGGGCACTGGCTAACAACTGTCGTGTGCATGAGCCTTAATGGAAATACCAGTTCTTTTCAAGTTCAAGGTACTGAATGAGTGGCTGCACCTTTAAGAGGGGGTAATAATATGCACAAAATACCCCTATAACTGCGTTCCTGTGAGACTTAACCATAAAACACAATCTTATTCTTCATTATTAATGTTTAGTTCAAGTTACTGAATGGGTGGCCTCCCCTTTAAGGGGGGGTGATCATAAGTGCGAAATGTTTACTCTTTAAATATCCTTGATGTTTTTCCCTAGTAAGCAGTGTATACTATAGGAAGTTTATATTTTCAGTAAGCAGTGTATACTATAGGAAGTTTATCTTTTCAGTAAGCACTGTATACTGTATAGGAAGTTTATCTTTTCGGTAAGTACTGTATAGGAAGTTTATTTTTTCAGGATCATGGATCAGCAAAAACACTTCCGTTACTGATAATACAACCGTTTTCATCCGTTATGAATGGTTCCGGTTGTATTATCTTTAAAATGCCATGCCATGAAAAATCCATCATGAACACCTTTCAGAGTCAATGGGGGACGGTTTTCTCCCGACACGTTGACTTACATTGTGAGTCATGACGGATCCGTCTTGCTCCGCACCACATTGCGGACAGAAAAATGGGGACACAACGAAATGGAATGCATTCTGGTGCCTTGCGTTTCATTTTAGTTTTGTCCCCATTGACAAAGAATGGGGACAAAACGGAAGTGTTTTCCCCTGCTATTGAGATCCTATGACTGATCTCAGTAGCGGAAAGGGAAAGTGCAAATGTGAAAGTAACCTAAGCATTGTATACTGTATAGGATGTTTATATTTTTAGCAAGTAGTGTAAAATATAATAGTAAGTTTATAATGTCTGCAAGTAGTGTGTAGTGTATGTTAAAGAGGACCTTTCACCACTCCTGACATGCCTGTTTTAATAGCTTCATGCATTCCCCATGTAATAACAAGTCTGGAACATCTATTCTTATGTCTGTATGTTGTGCCATTCCTTTATTATTTGCACTAGAAGTTATGAATGAATTGCTATTTGTCTTCAGTAAGGGAACAGAGGGGAGGTAACCAGTTGGGGGTGTGTACCTGCACAGTTTGATCATGGCAGCACATGATTGGCTAGAGTCAGTCTGTGCAGGTACACACCCCAACTGGTCACCTCCCCTCTGTTCCTTTACTGAAGGCAAATAGCAATTCATTCATAACTTCTAGTGCAAATAATAAAGGAATGGCACAACATAGAGCCATAAGAATAGATGTTCCAGAATTGTTAGTACGTGGGGAATGCATGGGGCTATTAAAACAGGCGTGTCAGGAGTGGTGAAAGGTCCTCTTTAAGTTTATATTTCTAGCAAGCAGTTTATACTGTATAGGAAGTTTATATTTTCAGTAAGCAGTGTATTCTATATAGGAAGTTTATATGTAGGACATATTTATTTTTGGCAAAACAGTGGATAGTCCGCACATCCTGTAAAATGAAACATGCCCACAGACGCACATCGCCATGTCTGAAAACACAAGGTTGCACCTAGCCTTTCTGCTGCCTGAGTCGAAAATTGAAACAGTGACCACTCCCCCCCCCCCCCCCACTCCCAATCCCTATGCCAAATTCTCAACCTAACCTCTTCTCTCCTAACATTACGTATATTGCTACAAAACATAGAGGGTAATATGGCGCTGCATACTTCTTACATCCAGTGACATCTCTGATGTAGGTGTTCTCTTTCCTCATCTTCTCCTTTCACACCAACTGCCATGATGATTTCTTTCAGCCGTGTCTCATCTCTGCAGTGTTTGACAGACATTTTAGTTTCCTTCTTTTCCCCCACCTTCTCAACACCAAATCTTGCCACCCCAATAGTGTGGGGAAGCCCCAGAAGTAATAATTTTCCCATAGTGCCCAATCTAGTAATTATGTTCCCCATAGCCAGCAGTAATAAAGCTTACTATAAATGCCCCCGCAGTAAATAATTCTCCTAATAATGTGTGACAGTAGAAAAATGCCCCCTAATGTGTGACAGTACAAAAAAGCCACCTTATAATGTACATTTGTACAAAAAATGCCCCTTATAATCTGAGCCAGTACAAAAAATGCCCCCTTATAATGTGTGCCAGTACAAAACATGCCCCCATAATGTGTCAGTCCTAAAAATGCCATGTTATGTGCCAGTACAAGAAATACCTCCTCTTAGTGCCCACAGTAGAGCCAGTGTCCCTATAGTGCCCCCATAATGTATAACAATGCCCCCTTTTGTGTGCCAGTACAAAAAAATACCCCCTGTTAGTGCCCACAGTAAAGCCAATGTCCCCACAGTGCCCCCATATGATTATATATATATATATATATATATATATATATATATATTGATCAAAATAATTTGTGCCCATCCACAACGGCAAGGTTACTTTTTTCAGATGGGACCCTACTCTATAATGACTCCTCTCTTTTTGCCAACTGGCCTCAAATGAATTCAGGGAGAGCAGGCTCCAGCTATACACTGCACTAATTAAAATCATCCTGTGGGAAAGATGGGTTTGTTAGGAGTGCACAACCAAAACAGAGGTGCAGGTACACGTCACTGTGGCTGAAAATACATAGACAAACACTATGCAACAGTACTCTGCAAACCCATCTTCCCACAGGCTAATTTAGTTTAGTGCAGTATATAGCTGTAACCTGCGTTCTCTGAATTCATTGCACAAAAAGAGGAGTCATTATAGAGTATGGTTCCAACTGAATGAGGTCACCTTGCTGTGGTGGATGGGCACAAATGATTTTGATAAAAACATATTAAATGTTTGCAGAGTGCTGTTGCATTATGGTTGTCCAAGCAGTGGGTAGTGTTTAATAAGTTTATATTTCCAGCAAGTGATGTATAGTATCTGGTAACTTATATTTCCAGCATACTGTATAGGATGTTTACATTTTCAGCAAGCAGCAGATAGTGTTTAGCAAGTTTATATTATTGACAGGCCCTGCATAATGTAAAGTAAGTTGAGATTGTCGACAAGCAGTGTGAAATGCATTGTAAGTATATATTTTCAGCAAGCAGTGTATAGTTGGTTCTTTCACTCTCAGGAGTCTAGCATGAGGGCATTATCTGGTGAAAGAAAAGGCAGCTGCAGGTCAGATAAGTATTGCGGAATACTCGATGGAGAATACTGGACCTGAGCTTGATTATAATTCTTGATAAAATTCCTGGAAGCGTTGGACTATAGCTACACTTACCAGTAGCATAGTGCCGTCACTTGCTTGTATCCTTCAGGACTGCGGGAGTAGCCTGGTTTTGGTGTACAAGGTGCACCAATAACTTTCTAGACTGATTGCCCAGTTCAAAATATGATTGGTTAAAAAAAATAGCTTGCGCTGCGCCTTCTCCTTTTACAAAAGTAAGGTACTGGCGTCCCCTATCCAGCCAAATATCTCTATGTGCATCAGTAGGGTCAGCCACACACTGCGCCTCAAGTCTAGTGCATTCAGAAGCAAGGTCAATTTCCTGTCTAGCGAAAGTGCTTTTAATGAATGAAATTGAGGATTTTAGGCAACCCCTAAGATAGGCTTTCAAGGTTTCCCATAAAAGAATGGGATCTTCAGTGGGTTCATTTTCAGAGAAAAAGACCGCTAGCTGATCTGGTATCCTGCTATTGCTAGTTAACCACTTCCAGTCTGCCCATTGACTATAAACGTCCTGGTAGTGGATCTCTATCTCTGAATGGATGTTTTAAAATGTCCTTCAGCTTTGCCCCCTGTGTGCAGCACCTGTACATAGAAGCGCCATGACTCAGCTGCCTCCTGACAGCCAAGAACATGGAGCTTTAACCTGAGACCTTTTTTCCTGGCCTCCAGGCTTTTGATCACTCTGACAAGCTGTCAAAGCCATCACAAATGCTTGTACTATCTCACTCTCATTACTGCCGGTCACAGAGCAGTTTACAACCACATATGGGGTGTTTCTGCAAACTTCAGAACCAGGAAAATAAATATTCAGGTTTGATTTGCTGTTTAACCTTGCTATCTAATGGGGAAAATGAATTAAAAATTGAAAATCCACGAAAAAAATATTTTTAAATTTCACCTTCCTTCTGTTTTAATTCTTTTGGGAAATCTAAAGGGTTAACAAACTTTGTAAAATCAGGTTATGATTACATTGGGGGCTGTAGTTTCTAAAATATGTTCATTTATGGGAGGTTTCTATTATTTAAGCTCCTCAAAGTCACTTTAGAACTGCAAAGGTCCTTTAAAATTAGCTATTGGAAATTTTTATGAAAATCTTAAAAATTACATCTAAAATTTGAAGCCTTCTAACGTCCTGAAAAAAACCTAATTACATTTCCAAAATGATGCCAACATAAAATGGACATACAGTGAATGTTCATTAATAACAGTTTTATTAGATATCCCTATGCAACTTAAAAGCAGAGAAATTCATATTTTAAAAAAAATGTGATTTTTTTTTTTTTTCCCAAAATTTTTTAGTACATTTTGGATTTTTTTTATAAATAAAGGTAAAACATATTGACTCAAATTTACCATTAACATGAAGTACAATGTGTCACGAGGAAACAGTCTCTGAATGGCTTGGATAAGTAAAAGCGTTCCAAAGTTATTACCACATGAAGTGACTCTTGTCAGATTTGCAAAATTAGGTCTGGTCAGGAAGGGTGAAATGGTCCAGTCTGGAAGTGGTTAAAGAGTTTCTGTTATCAGAATTAACCCTCTTAAACCTGCTGACATTAGCAATGTGCTAATGTCAGCAGACCCTAACTCTGCTATTATTATGTTTATTGAGGGCCCCCTTACTGCGGTAATCCTACTTTTGTAATATGTAAATGAGCCTCTAGGAGCAGGGCGTGGGGGGCGCGTTGCTCCTGCTCCTAGAGGCTCCGTTCTCATACCTCCTTTCACGCCCTGCCATCCTTGATTGACAGGGCCAGGCAGCGTTCGTCTCCTGCTGCCGGCCCTGTGTGCTGCATGGCGCATGCGCAAGATTTCCCCGGCGCACAGGGCTGGCAGGAGAAGACGATTGATGGCCTTGTCAATCAAGGACAACTGGGCGTGGTAGGAGGTATGAGAATGGAGCCTCTAGGAGCAGGAGCAACGCCCCCCCCCCTGCTCCTAGAGGCTCATTTACATATTACAAAAGTAGGAATTCGGCAGTAAGGGGGCCATCAATAAACATAATAATAGCAGAGTTAGGGTCTGCTGACATTAGCACATTGCTAATGTCAGCAGGTTTAAGAGGGTTAATTCTGATGACAGAAACCCTTTAATGCAGATCTGAAACAGGGCTTACAAACGCCTTTATTTCCGCAAAATAATATATTAATATGTATCCCACTCCTTGACTGGTTCCCTTGTTACACTAATATTATAACAATGTTATGTTGTTATTCACTTTGTCAGTGGTTTTAATATTTTGACTGATTGGTGAACATGTGTTGTGCGACATTTTTTTGATAGTGAATGGTTTCAAACAGCAACATATTCTGCAGCTGCAACATGACAGTTGCACATTTGACACCTCATTACGAAAAATGTTGTGCAACTTTCTGCAACAAAAAGTAGCTGCACACTTTTGTGTCACGCGTCACATGTCGCGGTGTAGCCATAGCCTTAGTATACGGTATCTTTTCTAATTCCTTTTCACAGCTGAAAACTAAACGTTGTGATGAGAGGAAAATACTAATGGTTGAATCCGATTGCTGTCATGTGCTGTCTCTGTCAAGTACTCGTGTCCTAAAGGTGCCATGAAAAAAACATATGGAAGGGGAAAGGCTGGATGCAGGTAAGAATTTTTGTGCAATTTTTACAAAATCTACTATAAATATTTGAAAACTTTTATTGGTTCCCAAACAGTCTTTTGTGTCCATTAGGCCCCTTTCACTCGAGGAAGTTCCACGCATTGGACTCGCAGCGTGTGTCAGCGAGAGCACCCGTCCTGACCTCCCGGCACTGACAGGGTCCCATAGCATTATATTGATTTATGATGCTATGTAACCCTCACAGTTCTGGAATGTATTGGATAACACTGACAGCATTATGTCACTGTTATACAATACATTTGCAGACCTCTAAGGGTTACATAGCATCATAAATCAATATAATACTATGTGACCCTGTCAGTGCTGGGAGGTCAGGACGGTTGCTCTCGCTGACATACGCCTGTCCAATGCGCGGAACTCTGCTCTCTCTCTCTGCAACTGCTGTGACCTCTGCACTGTGATTGACAGGGTCAGACAGTGTAAATGTAATCACACCTGCCTGGCCCTATCAATCAGAGTGCAGAATGTGAGGCAGTTGCAGAGAGAGCAGAGCCTCTAGGTGTAACGGCAACGCCCACGTTACTCCTAGGGGCTCATTTGCATATATTAAAACATCATTTTTTTAGCAATGTGGGTACATATAAACATGGGACCAACACAGATGCCTTCAGCTGCCAAATGCACATGTAACAGGCCAGCCAGTTCCATAGGTACAAATCTGCTGACAAATGAACTTTAAGTTAGGGGCTGTCGCTGTTGGGAAACCAGCATCTGGTAAACTAAGATAGCTCTGAAAAGCTGAATAGAATGTGAAATATTCTGTATAGAAGTATAACATAAAAACCTTTGGTATAATTCTTTATTTGTGTCTTTAAAATGCTCTTTAATATGCAGGTTACAACTACTTCATGTAAACTATTTCTGCTTGGGTTTTATAGCTATACAGTGAATATGGGAGGAGTGGTCCTATCAATGCAAGGCTGTAGTCACACATGTCGGACTATGAGTATAGAACCTAAATGCTGCAAAGGATTCTGGGGCACTGCATGTGCTGGTATGTACCAATATTTTCTTTTTAAAATATAATAGAGCTAATAAATTATGTGGCCACTGTGTATTGCTATGCTGTAAACTGTTAAACTGTCAGATATTGTGATCACTGTCATTTGTTCTTTGGTGAAACCCCTTCACGTGGCCAGACTTGTGGAGGGAAGCGTACTTATCTGATTGGTTACTGGCCTGAGTTCACCATTTTCCAGGATTACTGTGTTTTTCTTAAAAGATAGGCTTTATGTTCCAATTAATCCATGATGCGGGACTACGAGTGGGCCTGATGTATGAATGCAAGTGTGCCTGGCTGGGGACATAATATAATAAATCATGCTGTGGCTTGGAGAGGAACACCAATTTGGTGGGCACTGGATTATAGAATAAATTATTATGCTAGTCCTCTTCTCCCATCGGCGAAGACAGTAAATGACGTCATGCGTTCCAAGTTGGAGCGCATGCCGATGCAGGCATGTCCTGTAGCCCAAATCATGGTGATTAAAGGTATTTCAGCTGGAGATGATCTTTCAGGATATAAATAAGGCTATAATGTTGGAGCATGGCATCCCCTGAGGAAGCCATAGTGGCGAAACGTACATTGGGGTCAGGATCACACTGGTCGGTATTTATTATATGTGATGTTTGTTATGTATACTCTCTGCTGCTAGTTACTTTGTTACATTGTGGGTGAATTCTCCCTCTGCTCTCTGTCATATGGGTTACTTATAATATAACTTGGCACTAGGAACTTTATTTGATTGGAGATTTTGTGGGATGGACTCTTTCACATACATGGAAATAGTATTTGTATTACACATATGCAGTGTGGATATATATTATGACTGATACTAGGAATACGTTGGTACCAGTCCAGTGTGTCCTTTTGTATGTATATTCCCATTTACCACCGTTTCATGCATTATGAATATAGTTTTTATGATGAACTTATGGCCCGTGTTAGCGGAATCCATAACGGAATTCTTAAATAACCCAAGCCTTGCACACCGAACTTGAAACCAAAAGTTCGCTCAACACTACACAGGACATGTGTTTTTTTCTGGAGGGTTCCTTGAATGAATTCCTAACGGGAAATAAAAATCAATGTTAATAGCCATATTTGTTAGGATATACTGTATAAACCTATAAATAGCTTAGGATCTGCTGCTCCTGCACCTAGATAGGCTTCCTCAGAGAAACTATACTAACCCATGTTAATGTAACTCTTTAACAGAATGCCCTGGGGGATCTGCAAATCCGTGCAACAATCATGGGACCTGCATGGACAGCCTGCAAGGCAATGGAACATGTATATGTAATGTAAGTGCCAGCATCTGTGAAAATGGGGAAGTGTCTTGCATCCTACAAACACAGATGTAGGGGGTCATTTACTTAGACTGGCGTAATACCCCTGGCGTGGATGTACTAAATTTATTGCTGGCCTCTACATAATCTAGGCGCATCCACAGCCTGTTTAAATGTATGCCAACTCCCTTGCTGGCGTAGATTTCGATCATTTTATTCACCTAAAACAGGTGTAGAAAATGGTAAATGAGTCGGGCCTGCCCCTTTCCCCGTCCCCTTTTTTAGACCAAGTGTGAGTGGGGAAATGTTGCAGTTTGCGGCACAAATAACCTTTGCACCGCAATTTGCGACAGATACAGTATAAACCAAAAAGTGGCGTATATCTGTAAGTAAATGACCCCCATAATTTGTAAGAGCGGGACAACTAACTTTATCTGGAAATGTATATATACATGTATATATATTTTATGAAGGTATATAAAAGTGGTACACTTACACAAAGAGGACATTATACTATGCAGCAAGGGTAAAGATTTCCACGCTTCCAGGACCGGATAATTTAAATTCATTCTTCTTGTTCTAGCCAGGCTTGCCAACCATCCAGAAATTTCTGGACAGTCCGTAAAAATAGGAACTTTTTTTCCTGTGTACGTAAAAAAAATAGACGTTTGTGATTTTTCTTTTTAGGCTTGTGATACTTGACTAGATTATTTTGGTGGTAATTATCATAATTTTAAAGCTCACAGTAAATGCCAGTAATGAGTGCTTATAAGTATATTGAGCTATAGACGTGTATTACTTATAATCATCATTCATTATGGTTTTCCAATTTGTCCGTAAAAAATATTGGCTGTCTGTGATTTTGGGGAAAAAAGAAAAATTGTGGTTGACAACCCTGGTTCTAGCAGGATTATTAACAGTAAGCAGTTACTACAACAATCGTGTAGAGGTGGAGATAAAAAAAATGTTTGAGGCAGCAAAACATGGCTATCAGAAGGGGAAATAAGGATTGAGCATGTTCGATCCTTTGCTCATTGGGGGATAATCCCTTACTGTAAGACCTGGTTTATACCCCTCTCCCCACTGAAATAAGCATGTATACTCAGGGAAGACAGAGGTCTCAGCTGAACAAGGGGTCGGCTAACAAATATTTAATTGTAAGGTATACCAGTTCTGGTGGGACCTGCTTAAAGGAAATGTGTGATCAGAAAATTTTTGATTTATTTATTTTAATTTTTGCCGACACTATTTTTACGTTTTCCGTATTACACTGACTGCCAAGCCTAATAATATATCAAGACTTACTGGTCTGTGGAGATTACTTGTTAGAAGTCACCTCATTATCATAACAGTCAGGATAACAATTAAAGATAAAACCACTGTATAAATAACACAGGATCCACCATTTATAACAGGTGATATCACAGCTTATCTACTCCCCTGCTTGCACAATGACCTCTGCACAGGTCACAAAGCATGTCTAGAAAAAACTCTTAATGAACATTTCCTGTCTGGTGGGACTGTTGTTCATGCGGCTGCTGTAAAGCAGATCTCTAAACAATTCTGAACAGCAGCTCGGGCAAGATAGCAGCTCCCATAATCATGTATAGGAAATAGAATTAAAACTCTGCAATCAGATAATAAAATCAGATTACAAACAGTAACATGGCTGAATATCCCTTTAAATGTAGATCATCCTATGACATAAACATTTATTTAGTATGGTTTCTTGGAAAGTGGTCCTGGTGTGTCTTACTGTGTGGCATTAAGAGCTCCACTGGTTTAAGGGATTGATTTCAATGAATGCATACTCTAGGAAGCAATGGGAATTACGTTGTACACGTAGAGTTTAATAAATCATGTGTCATATATTGTGCAGGAAGGATTCACTGGTTTCTCTTGCAATGAATGCTCTGACCCTTCACTGTACGGAGCAAATTGTAACTCTGGTAAGTCAATACACCGTATCTAGCTAGCAATTATCTGAATATTTATATGTAAGTTATCAAGTTCTGACAGTAATAATCTTAAAGGGGTTGTCCAGCCCCCTCCGCAGTTGTAGTTATGTACCTTGTCACCAGCGCTTCATTCCTGCACCGAGGGTCTTGCCCCCTCATTCCTATCTCTAGTGGACTGGAAGTGTGGCGTCCTATCCATTTTCATGTGGACCACTGCAGCCATTTACTGGCCTCCGCTATGACCAATGGCATGTGACTGCCGAGGCCAGCGAATGGTTGTGATCCACGTGACAAAAGGATGGGATGTTATACTTCTGGCCCGCAGAGGACCAGAAGCAGCAGGGACTGGGAACTTCAGCCTTAGAACGGAACATCCACGACTAGGTCAGTGCCTTTTCATTTTTAGGCAGAGCAGATTCAGGTACTAACTACAATTGTGGTGGGGGTTGGACGACTACTTTAAAGGGTTGGTCACTTTCTGGATACTTTTGGCCAATGTGTATGTAAGTTGACTATATGACAATTACATACAGTATATAGCCTTTGATTTTCTGTGCTGTTTGCTTTATGTCCCATTGTTGGGCAAATCTTCTGTGCTGTCCATAATATGGCCGCCAATGGAGGGTCATGTGACCAGGCCAAAATAACTCCAGACACATCACTCAGCCTTCTCCACACAAATATACCACATCTACCATCTGCACTTTCAATGTTGGGAGTTTAGTGCAGGTTTATTTGTCTGGTCACATGACCCTCCATCAGCAGCCATTTTGTGGACAGCACAAAAGATTTGGCCAAAAGGGAGAATACTTCCTTACAATAAGTCATCTTACAAACACACTGGTCACACCACTTTAACTAAAATTATCCAACACTACTAAAATGTAACATATTTTTCATCCAGCATGTAACTGCAAACATGGAATTTGTAAAAGTGGAACTTCGGGGGATGGAAGCTGTACCTGTGAAGCAGGTTATATGGGGTTGAGTTGTGAACAAGGTAAGAAAACCCATTATTAAAAGTATAAATAGTTCTAGAATGTGCAGCTACTGTCTACATATCAAAACTGTAGGTGAACTGTATTAATGCAAAGCATTTATTTCCCTACTTTCAGAGTCCTTAACTTGCAGAGAAAAGAATTGTGGTCCAAATTCCCGCTGTGTTGAGTCAGGAGGATTGTTTAAATGTGATTGCATGCCAGGTTACTACAAAAAGGAAAATGTCTGTGAGGGTGAGTTGTTTTCTTCACACCCCTTAAAGGGGTTGTCTACTTTTTGTGTGCAAATAAACGGTATGAAAAAACATACAGTATATAAAGCATGTACAAATCATATCCATGCAAATATACATTTTCAGAGATTTTCAAAAACATATGTAAATTAATCAAACATTATGCGCTTGAGCATCAAAGTAATAGCATGTGTAAGAGGTTATTTGAGCTAGATCAACAAGTAGCTCAATCGCCACCAACAATAGCATCGGGAACTTTTCCTAGCAATAATGAAAACAAAAGTAGAGAAAAAAAAGGGGGAGGGAGAAGAAGAAGCGCGGCTGTCTAAAAGAAATAAAAGCTAAGGAGCCAAAGGTCCCAAACCAGTGGGGGAGATCCTTAACCAAGGTCCCCAGACCTTGTCAAATTTATCAGGACAACCTCGGGATAAATAAGTAAGCTTATAAAGTGAGAGTACCATGTTCACTAAGCCAGGCATTTCTGGTGGGTCTCTTCAGGTGCTGCCAATTATATGGGATAACCTTTTTAGCACAATAGAGTGGTAGTTTGAATAAGGTGCGTAAAGTCACAGTAAGAGGAAGGTCCTCAATTAGCCCAAAGAGGCAAACTTTAGGATGCAATATACGTGGCATGGTCAAATTAGTCGCCATAAAGTTGTTGTCTACGTTATATTTATGACCTGTCCTCAGAATAGGTCATCAATATCAGATCAGCGGAGGTCCGACTCTCAGCATCCCTGCCGATCCGCTGTTTGAAGAGAAGGCTGCACTCATATGATCGCTGCCTTCCTTTCTGGTTTACCTGCTCGCCGTAGCAACCGCTTGCAGTGAGCAGGTGTATTTACAGCTAAGCCGTCCCATTCAATTCTATGGGACGGCTCCTTCCTATTCACTTGAACACAAAGGAGCCATCCCCATAGAAGTTTAATGGGGGCAGATGAGATGTTGCAGTTGCAACGGGGAGCAGGTGAACAATAAAGAAAAGGCAGCGTTTATGCGAGCACAGCCTTCTCTTCAAACAGTTGATCAGCAGGGGTGCTGGGTGTCGGACCCCCACTGATCAGATATTGATGACCTAGGACCGGAGGATAGGTCATCAATATAAATAGAGCGGACAACCGCTTTATGGAAGTATTATTATATCTCTCTATGATGATTCAACGTCCAACTTGTGGAACCCCCACTGGTCCTGGGGACCGTAGTTGAAAGGCAGAGCAGTTGCAGGTGAAGAATAACAGGGTGGCCGGCAGCACAATGTGCAGTGAAAACTTAGAAGTGGAGACAACACTAAATCAGCACTGTAGTCCACTAATAAACAGGACTAGTGGAGGGTGTCTGGAGTCATTGCACCTGCTTTAGTACTCGCACGTTTCAGTCATGTATAAAACCCAGCAGAACTGCTGGTGATGGGGGTGCACATTGCATGTGAACAAATCTTTTTGGAACTTTGGAAATGAGGCCTAATTTAAGTTGAAAATTGGGAGTAATGTTTTCTTTCTCTCAATAGCCAAGGATCCATGTAGACCTTCACCGTGCAGTCCATACGCTACATGCAAATCATCTGGCCCTAGGCAGTACACATGTACTTGTAAAAATGATTACTATGGCGATGGAAAAATATGCCTTCCTGTTAATCCATGCTCTGTTAACAATGGAGGGTGCCTGGAAAATTCAACTAGATGTGTATATAGAAGCCCTGGAAAGGTATGCAATACTCAATATTACCTTTGATTTTAGAATAATTTTACATCTGACGCCTCATTGGAACTCACTGACTTGTGAAGTCTGAAATACAGATATCTGTAGCTTGTCCTTATCAATCACATATACTTTACAAGAAAAATAAATTTTAAAAGAAATATAAAGAACTTTAAAAGAAATGAAAGGCTATGTACACCTTTGGGGGACATTTTTTTCTTATTGCATTGTACTGTAGTAGCACCCTTTGGATTTTCTGTATTCTCCATCAGACCAGGAGCTGACGGACTCTCTATCTCGCTCTCTGACATCCTGAACACTCATTGTAGCTCAGTTCTTATCTTATTGATAAGAATGTGGCTTAAATAAGTCAAGACAAGAGCTAGACACTGAGCACCGTTGGGAATCTGTAAGGTAAGTATAAGTTAGTTTATTTTAAACCATTTCATTACCATTACAGTGATGGGTAGGGAGCAACCCTTCTTCCCCGTGGGGCACACCCTGGTTTTGGGGCTTCTGCCTGATGTTTGGTTAGATGTTCTGGGTGTCAGTGGATTTTGGGGTGCAAGGCAGGGCTCCTTCGAGGTATCAGCAAGGGAGGCAATGGTGTGACAATCCAGATAGGCGATGCAAGGCAATGAGGAGGCTAGTTTTGGGGTAACAGGTCCACTGTACTTTACTGAGGGACTTTGGGCATATGTTACACACAGGCACTTGCAAAATTAAGTTCACTATATCCAGGTTACATACACAGGTTTCCAAAGTCTGTATAGGGGGATATAGGATATACAATAAATGCCTCTCTGAGTCTCTTCCCAATTAATCCAATCAACTCCCCAAATCAGCCAAGAGGTGCAAATTCTCTCTATCAGTACATTTCTACAATGCCCAACTGTGGGGTGCTGTCCTCAAAAGGATGACCAGTCCATATCAGTATTGCATCGGGTGCCTGAAGCAGTATAAATCAAACCACGTGCATTGAAGTTACAGTCAATAAATCAAACCATGTGCATTGAATTACAGTCATAAACGTGCATTACTTTTCACTGACTTTCGTGTCCATACACTCTCCCTTTTGTAATGGTCCTCAACAGTCTGTAAAATTCAATGTTTCTTTCTCTCAGGGCTGACACAGGTTTCTGCAACTGAAGTGCATTAAATAAAGCTACATACAGTACATATATGAGTTACTATGTAATTACTATAGTTATCAAATAATTATTGAGTCTGTCAATTCTGTCAAAAAGGGTTAACTGTTTGTCTAGCTGTGTGAACAGTACTTTCACTTTGCGCCGGTCATCTCATAACCCTTATCTCTAAATTACTAAAATGTCATAAACACTTATTTAAGACACATTCTTATCAGTAAGATAAAAATTGAGCTTTAATGAGTGTTTATAAGGTCGGCGATCAGAGACGAGGAGCCTGTCAGCTCCCTGTCTGACAGAACAGAGAGAAAATACAGATCCTGCTAATAGATAAACTCAAAGCTGTGCAGAGAAAACGGCTCATTATTTTTAATAAAGACCAATTGAAAAAAAATTATTTTTAGCTCAAAATGAGTACAAAGAAATAATAAAAAATAATTGCCACCAATGGTGTACATAGCCTTTACGTTCATTAGGCATTTTTTGTGCAGAGTGAGCAATTGATAAATTTGGCACATCTTTGCACATTCTGTCTACACTTTAATATAGACAGAATTAGTAAATCTGCCCCAATTATAATTAAAAAATAGGCAAAAATGCTAGTGTTTCCCAATATAATTGTGTGGTATCACACAATATATTTTTATATTTTTAAACAAGTTAAAAATTGTTTATTAGTCCTATGCATTGTTATAGTGGATTATAAATTGAGATATGATGTGAGACTGCAGTGCTTTGTACTAACTATAAGTAATTACCAGTCTTATTGCAGTTGTTTGCCTGGAATGATAAGTCGAAATGCTTCAATGGGGTGTTACTTGCCCAACGTGTGTCGCATTTCTACTTGTGGTAAAAGTGCACAGTGTGAAGAAGTATCTCCTGGAGTACACAAGTAAGTTAGTATCATTTGTGGATGACACCAGCTTACTATTCAGGTCAGGCCATATTGTGCTTTTGAATATTATAATGCTGTTGCATGATATGGGCCATAGAGGCATATTAATTCTCTGTCTGCTCTGGATAATAGTAGTCCTTTAAAGAGGTTGTCTCACCTCAGCAAATAGCATTTATCATGAAGACAAAATTACTACAAGGCACTTACGAATGTATTGTGATTGTCCTTATTGCCTTCTCTGCTGGCTGGATTAATTTTTCCATCACATTATACAATGTTCGTTTCCATGTTTATGACCCCTCTGCAATCCAGCAGCAATGGCCGGGCTTGCACACTATAGGAAAAACGCCATGGATACCATAGGATACAGAGGAAGAGATGCTAAGCTTGGGAATATATTTATTTATTATACCATTTATTATTTTTATGTAATTGTATGTACAGCTGTGTTTACATGCTGCTAGGAGTCAAAAAACACTGTAAAGAAAACTGTGTATGCCCAAGCTCATCTCCTCACCCTCTGTCCTATGCTGCCCTCAGATAGGGTACCATAGGAGATTCCACAGGGCCTCTTCAAAAACTAGGAAATGGATAAGACTACATTTTAGCATTAAGTTTGGCAGATATACTTAAAGGGGTTGTCTCACTTCAGCAAATGGCATTTATCATGTAGAGAAAATTAATACAAGGCACTTACTAATGTATTGTGATTGTCCATTTTATCTCCTTTGCTGGCTGGATTAATTTTTTCATCATATTATACACTGCTCGTATCCAGGGGTTACGACCACCCTGCAATCCAGAAGTGGTGGTTGCACTTGCACACCGTAGGAAAAAGAGAGTGGTGTGCAAGCACGACCACCGGTGCTGGATTGCAAGGTGGTCGTGACACCTGGATAAAAAGCAATGTATAATGTGATGGAAAAATGAATCCAGCCAGCAAAGGAGATAAAATGGACAATCACAATACATTAGTAAGTGCCTTGTATTAACTTTCTCTACGTGATAAATGCCATGTGCTGAAGTGAAACAACCCCTTTAAAGTGCAGCTTTCATGAGATAGCTTTCACGCCAGGTCTAAATAGGTGGGGGTGGCGTGGGCGTGGATGGGGACAGCTGGCAGGCCTGTCCCATTCATCATTTTCTACACCTGTTTTAGGCATAGAAAAAGGTATAAATGTGAGACAGCTCAGAAGGTGTCTTACATTTAGAACTGGCGTGGGATGCGCCAAAGTTATGGAAGGGCACCGCCAACTTAGGGGTATATTAAGACCGGCATCTAAAACGCCAGTCTTAATAAATGTGTCCCTAAGTGCTGCTGTAAAATGTTTATGATTTCTGTTGAATTTTGAGCAGTTTCCCAATTACAGCAGTTTACATTCTGCCCAAATGCCCTTTTTGGGACTGCATCAATTGGTTTAAATTTTTAAAGCTTTGGTGCCATTAGGTACATCTCTCAGTAAAGCGCATCTCTCTCATTAAATGAAACCGTTTTATCAATGATGCTGTAGGTAATAAATAAGAATCCATGTGTACCGTAGGTGTGCTTGTCATGAAGGAGAGATTAGTGATGGCAGGAACTGCTATGGAAGCCTTTTATATGAGATTCAGAAACTGAACATTGAAGACAGCCAAATGAGGAAACAGCCGGGTGCCATAAGGATATTTGGTGAGATACCATTTATGGGACTTAGATAACTCAAACAGATGAACCCTAAGTACAATATGCAAGCACATTTATAGTGAGAATAGCTTAAAGGGTATCTGCCACCATGATCTTGGATTATTATCTGATGTAATACATGAGTAGGACTACACATAAGGAGTCCAGATCGCCCATTTGTTTATTTTATTTTCCGACTGTCCCCATTCCCCTGGTGTCACCTCTCAAAGCTACACTGAAATACACTCTCCAGACTGCTGTTCTATGCTGACATAATGGAGAGGACTCCTGTGAGTGTGCACAGCAGTCCTGACAAGTATTTCAGCATATCTTTAAAAGTGGTTTTCCTATCCTCAGGATAGGTCATCAATATCAGATGGGGGGGGATCTGACACCTGGCACCCCGCTGATCAGCTGTATGTAGGGAAGGCGCATGCAGTGTGTGCATGCCTTCTCCCTTTTCTCTTCCTGCTCACAGGAAGAGAGACGGCACACGTGCTCTGCTTGCACCTTCCGTTCATACAGCTGATTGTCGGGGGCTCCCGGATGTTGGAACCCCACCGATCTGTTATTGACGGCCTATCCTGAGGCATCGGGGAAATTGGGGGCAGTAGAGAAGTAAAAGGTAGTGATCTGGACTCACTGTTTGTAGTATTACTGCAGATAATAGCCAAAAATTGTGGTGACAGATTCCCTTAAAGAGCATCTGTCAGCATGATCAACCCTATTACTCCAAAGAGTAATCCACAGCACTCCTTTAATAGATATTTGGATTTTTATTAAAGTGTAACTGCCATTTCACTACCAAAAATAAAATTCCTAACATGTGATGCTGAAGGGCAGATATTCATGAAGCTGTATTTTTCAGATAATTTTACCTTTCTGATGTCTGTATTCAGCCCTTAGCAACCCTGTTTCTCTGTGCCTCTATTTCAGCATCTGCCTAAGATGGCCTCTGCTGTATTTCCTGTGGTGATCTTTGCCATGTCCTTGAGGCCATCCTGTATTTCCCTCATACAGCTTACCAGACAAGACCAATCACAATGCAGATAACTTCCCAACTACCCCAGAGCAGTGTGTATCCTCTCACATACAGCTAACCAGAGACAGCCCAGACCAATCAGAATGCAGATAACCTCCCCCACTACCCCAGAGCAGTGTGTATCCTCTCACATACAGCTAACCAGAGACAGGCCAGACCAATCAGAATGCAGATAACCTCCCCACTACCCCAGAGCAGTGTGTATCTTCTCACATACAGCTAACCAGAGACAAGCCCCGCAATGCAATGCTATTAGGTAGGTGTCAGTACTGGTTGTAGGTATAAATGTGTCATATATTGTATATTCATATTGTTCTATTGAGAGATAAATGAGCCTTGGCACCATTTCACCTAATTTGTTATGAGAACTCGAGCAGTTGTTACTTGAGTGCTTGAAGGGCTACATTTAAATATAGCAGGTGGAGATGTGCTTCATTACAAAGGGGTAGGCTTCAAATTTTTAACAGGTTCCCTACCCAGGCAACATAACTAATGACCCCCATGACATCATCCTCGCACCACCTGTGTCTTGGCAGGGCAGGTTTTAGACAAATTGTGGCCCTGGGCAAAATGAAAAGTGGGGCCCCAAATGCTAATATGTTGTACTAACAATATACATTTTTTCATTCACTCAGTTTATAAGGATGTATGTAGAGAGCTGTAGAGGAAAAATTAAGTTCTGGTGTCCCCACAGACAAAAATAATAAATTGTTACTCGCCTTACCTCCGTTCCCCAGCAAATGGCGTGCATGAGTCCCCTCCAGCTTCTGGAGTGACTCCTACAGCGCAGATAATAAGATGCAGTGATGTCATTGTACCACCTTTCTTGGGACACTGACGTCTTGGGAGCTTTTCTGCAGTATTCTAGGCCTGTAGCATAGGGAATGACAGAACACAAAGTCTATGGCTACCTATGCCTTTCAATTGTATCAGTGTCCTGAGAAAAGTGATGCTCATCTCCCACCTCCAGTTACAGCGTTTTCTCTTAAGGTGGCAATTCAGGTTGGCATCCCATTTCTTCCTGGTTCTCTGAATTGGCTTAACACATACATTTGCAACCAGTTGCTATTAGGACCAAATAAAATGACCAAACAGAACCTTTTTAGTGAGAAAAATGTCATTATTTTGTATATTATCACAAAGTCTAGCTAGCTTTGCAGTGCAGGCCGTGGTATTAGGCGTTCCTCGTGAACCAGAAAATAAATGCCTACTCTACTGGTGTCCACTGATCTCCTCTCAATTTCCATCCAAAAACCTTAGGGTGCCTTCACACGCTGCATTCCACGAGTGAAAATCAGTTCCATTTGTATGAATGGGGCAGCAAGCACATGGATTTCTGCAAGACCCATTCACATGAATGGAACCGATTTTCAGTCATGGAAAATTCTGCAACAAAATGTGCAGCGCGTGAAGGCGCCCTTACTGTGCTATTCTGCACACCAGGATCATGTCTGCTAATAATGACTGAATGTTTTTTTTCTTTTTGATAGAGGAAGGGTGTGCATTGACTTTGCGAAAATATGGTCCTTTCACAGTATTTGTTCCCCTCATGAAACCAAGTCACATGGATGTAAGTATAGACAATACAATTGGTGACCTCATATTGCAATTTGTGTACATTAAAGGGTTTGTGCCACCATCACAAACTTATCACCTATCCATCCACAAGATTCAGACTCTATAGGACTGGAAGAGTTGGCCGGATACAGTGTCTGGCTATCTTTGTCAATGCCCATAGTCTTTTAATGGAAAGGCTGTGCACCTGCTTGACTGTTGCTCCATTTAGTGATCAGACGCTTATCGCCTAGCCTGTGGATAGGGCATAATTTTGATATATTAGCACAACAAGTCTGTGTTTAAAAATGGTGTCCACTCTGGAGCGCAGTGGCACCATAGCGTTGGGTTTCTGTATTTTTGAACAGCAGAGACCTGTGGCTATTGTCTGCGATCGGTGATAATTCCAATCTGACTGACCCTGAGGGAAAGGAAGACCACCGGGCTGACTCCCAGGTGGAGTTATTTGATCACAGGGGCGGCGGAGTGGACATGAAGTTTCTGGCCATAGAGGTGGCTTAACAGTTGGCCCCAGACATTATTGCCATGCTATCTACAACAGTGCAGGAGGTGAACTAACAGGAACCAATGTACAGAATCTCTGAGGTGGAACAAAGAGTGGTGTGTGTGGAGGAAGAAAACACTGACACTTCTGCCCAACTAAGAGATCCGCCCCAAATACCTGCCC
The DNA here is from genome assembly GCA_900303285.1 of Rhinella marina. NCBI lineage: Eukaryota > Metazoa > Chordata > Amphibia > Anura > Bufonidae > Rhinella > Rhinella marina. The sequence goes on along the minus strand of ONZH01023091.1, from coordinate 4,890 downwards.
GTCTGAATGACCATATAGATGTCCCATAGAATCGCTCACGTCAGAGCAACCCATGGCTAGTTGGATCCTGGAAACAGTGCCTCAGAAAGATGGCCAGTGATTCGTAAAAATTTGGATTAAACAGATAAAGAGGTCTCTTAGTATTTATCTAGTTGTTACACTGTGAAGGTAGACCGGTCGAAATACTGAATTTTCCCCTCATAGTGTTATGTCATTTGTATATACATGTATTTAATGCTATAGAAATATATATATATCTCAACTTTGTAAATGCTTATGCAGCTGTATAGAATGTCTATATCCTAGTATTGTGTCCAAGGTGCTGCGGTGCAGTGTCACAAAGGAATGCGTGATATATATATATATATATATATAATATATATATATATATCCTTTTTTATTATATTTTTATACTTTGTAACTTTTATAAAGCTTGCGTATAATATATGTATATATTTAACTAGTCCAAGATGGCCCCCGTACTCTTATCAAAATGACTTTTTCAGGCTAGTGACGTAGAATGGAATGCAACTTCTATCCAATCAAGAATGATATTGTTTGCTATTTGCATGCTTACGCCCCCCTTTCCTTTTTGTATCGAATAAGTACTGTGTTAATAAAGGAAAAGCCCAGAGGCTGTAATGTGAATAATTATAATAAATGTGGATGGAGCACACTCACAGGTGGGAATTAGGGCAGTTATGATAATACAAAGCAATTGTGTGATAATAAAAAGTATTTATTATATCAAATTATTAAAAAGTCGACTTGACATATAAAAATATGAGGAGGTGAAATAAAAAATAAAAAATATAAACAAATAGAAAAAAAAAAGGGGATTGTCCACAGATATTGTCCGCGATGGACTGTGGCAAATGATAATAGAATGTTAAAATATCATTGGTTGACAGCCCATATCTGTTAGAAGTATTCCTTTTTTAAGAAAAAAATATATGCTGATGACAATGTTACTTCTTTGCTGGAAAATATATTGGTGGTAATGTCACTTCAAAGGCAGGTAGGATATTTCCTATGAGAAGTCTTGTATAGATACCTTACTGTGGTTGGAGTCTGCTGATATTTGTTATTATTTGCTATTTGTAGCAGGGGTATAATATACAATGTATAAGGTGAGGATTTCTCCTCAAAGATTACCGTTCTCCTGCAGCTGTGTTCAGATGTATGGAGCGCTGTAGCTGCTCCACTTACTTACAGTGTGTGGGCGCGCTCTTTCTTGTTGCGCTGGTGCTTCCCGTGGCGTCCCACGTGGAAGCGTATCTGGCTGGCAGGCGTTCTCTGCTGGTTAGCGGCGTGATGTCTCTTTGTTTTGTAGATCTTTCTAATCCTCCGGAGGTTATTTCTTTTGTTATGTGTACGTATCAAAGGACATCAGAAGGCCTTGCTATGACTGCAATATTGGATCACTAGTGGGTGATGATTATGGCGGACTTCAGGAATGCCAGACGCGTTTCAGGGTTCCACTGACCCCTTTCTCAATGGCTAGGGTATACGCTTCCACGGGAAGCACCAGCGCAACAAGAAAGAGCGCGCCCACACACTGTAAGTAAGTGGAGCAGCTACAGCGCTCCATACATCTGAACACAGCTGCAGGAGAACGGTAATCTTTGAGGAGAAATCCTCACCTTATACATTGTATATTATACCCCTGCTACAAATAGCAAATAATAACAAATATCAGCAGACTCCAACCACAGTAAGGTATCTATACAAGACTTCTCATAGGAAATATCCTACCTGCCTTTGAAGTGACATTACCACCAATATATTTTCCAGCAAAGAAGTAACATTGTCATCAGCATATATTTTTTTCTTAAAAAAGGAATACTTCTAACAGATATGGGCTGTCAACCAATGACATTTTAACATTCTATTATCATTTGCCACAGTCCATCGCGGACAATATCTGTGGACAATCCCCTTTTTTTTTTCTATTTGTTTATATTTTTTATTTTTTATTTTTTTATTTCACCTCCTCATATTTTTATATGTCAAGTCGACTTTTTAATAATTTGATATAATAAATACTTTTTATTATCACACAATTGCTTTGTATTATCATAACTGCCCTAATTCCCACCTGTGAGTGTGCTCCATCCACATTTATTATAATTATTCAGGTTTTATACGATTAATGGTTGGATCGAGGGTGAGAAGCACCTCTTGATTCTACCTCCTGTGATTGGTGAGCCACTGAATATATCTCACTATAACCCACAGAGGCTGTAATGATTTTGCCACAGAAGCACGGCCAAAGGACTTAATACTGGAATCATAAGTCTGTGTTTTGTCCTTAATTATTGTGCGCACCCGTGTTCAAGACAATTCGGAATGACTGACTGAATTCCAGAAAGGACAGGTTTCTGTCCACCTCAACAACACTATCTGATGAGAATTATTTCTTGGAATGTGAAAGGGCTGCACTCCTCGAATAAGCATATTAAGATCTTGAGACATCTCAAGCGCTTGCAGGCTGACATCGCTCTCCTACAAGTGACACACCTAGCCTTGGAGGATTTCCCTAGAATGAAAAAACTGTGGGTGGACTCTGTGTATGGTTTGCCGGCAGATAAGAGGAAGGACAGGAGTCTTGATAGACCTCTCTCATATTGTAGACTCAGTGGCAGTGAATGATATGGCATGGTTGTTACATATCCATATTACAGGTTCTTTCAGAGACCTGAGTCTCTGAACTCAAAACATTTATCTTCCTAACTTAGGGAGAAAGGTTTTCTTGGATTGACAGGATTGTGAGTGACACGATTATGCGGGACGCTGATAAAGCCAAAGTAGTGGGCGGGGACTCTAATTCTGTCATGTATCCGAGGGAGGATAGGACCTCGGTCCCACGGTCTCTGATGGATATTGAGAAAAAGCCCATTGTATTAGTGACATTTTTTTTTTATTTGGCACTATTTATGGAATTTTGTTATATTTGAGGGTCTACGTACCCTGATAATGTGTTGTTATTGTTGCTACAAATAAAATAAATACATAATTTAAAAAAAAACGGTTTAACCAGACCCAGTGTCTTGCAGGGCCAACTCGGCTGGATGTAATTATATCTTTCACTAAGCGATTGTTTGCTTCATTCTGGAGAAAAAGTACTTTTAATCCATATGCAAAGGAGAGGTTAATTGCATCGAAGGTGGGCCAAGTCACTCTGTGTCCAGTGGCTCCTCCTGCTTCCTCTGCCAGTCTCTTCCTCTTGATTGACAGGCCAGTTTTCTGTATGGTGATTTCACCTGGACCTGTCAATCTAGAAGAAGAGGGAAGACCTGGTAGAGGAAGGAGGAGGAGGAGCACTGGTGCACAGTGATTTGAGCCCTCCCTTGGTGCACTTAAATGCTTAAAGGGTTGTCCCACCAAAAATATTTTAGAGTTTTTTTAAACTAGCACCTGAATCTGACTACTTTTGTATTTGGATGTAATTAAAAATTTAGTATAGCCACTGAGTTATTCAGTAAAATGTATCTGCATAGAACCTGTCTGTTTGTTTTTTAATATTTCTTTGCCTACTCACTGAGAAGGCCGTACATGCTCACTTTCATCCTTCAACTGCCTCCTGAGCTGTGATAGGGAGAGAGCTACAGAAGAAAGACACGCCCCCTGAGAAATGATACTCCCCTTGAGCTGCCAGCTTGATCTAAATCTAGCAGAGCAATTGGAGCAATGAATGGGGAGATCTCTGGATCCATGTGAGGTATAGGGCTAGTTCTGGCTGTGTTACAAAGAGATTGTCATGTCCTATATGATGTCTGATTTTCATTTTTTACAATAATCATGGGATGACTCCTTTAAAGAAGAACTCCCGACAAAAATTTTATTCCATGTCCTGCTAGAAATGTACATGATATAATCTGTAGTGAATGTCATTTTCTTACCAGTGTCTGAATTTTTGACTTCTATCATCCTGAAGTTTCTTATCTGTGTCATGTGACCAACAATTAGACCCACCAACTCACACATAGACTTATGTGTGGACAGGAAGTCTAATTCTCTATGTATTCCTATGAGACTGAAAGTGAGGATCCCATAGGAATGAATAGAGCAGTTACTGGCTTTCTGTCCTGGGTCAGTTGGAGGTCAGGGAGTTGGTCACATGACCCAGCTACAATAAGAAGAGAGGTTTTTACTCAAAGACAGTCACTGATAAGAAAGATGACAATCACTACAGATTTATATCATGCACCTTTCTAACAGGTCAGAGAATAAATTTTTTTGCGGGAGTTCTTCTTTAACTGTTTCCTGTCAGGTACCCCTGCTAATGGCTGTTTCTGTATTCCTTTTTGTTAATAGTGATCTGTTTGTATTCTTCTATCCAGGAAACAGAAGCAACACAGATGTGTAAAGCTCACATCATTCCAGGACAGTACTTGGCAAGTGATTTGAAAAAAAATGTCTAAATTGTGGACAATAAGTGGCGAATCGCTTGAATTTTCACAACAGGTTGGATTAAAACAGGTAAATTTAGGAATATAGGATTTCAGCCACAACTGAGTTTATGGCAAAAAAAAAACTTTCTGACTGATATGGGCAGTATGAATAATTGATATGACATGCTGTATATCCGCATCCTCAAATTTTACAGCAAATTTGGGAGGGAGATTTGTCATGAGGGGAATTTTTTTAAGTCAGCGTAAGAATGACTTCAGGAAACTGGCAACTGCTCCAATTTCCAGGCTCAAAATAGTTTGGTTGCAATATTTCAATCCCATTCACCCATCATTCATATTACTAAACTAGTACCGCTTATGGCATCCTCTAAGCTATGTCATAAGCTATGTCATGCTTCCGTTCTTTTCCGCAAGACAAAAAACACATCTTTTTAAGGAAAAGAATAGAATCAAAATGGATCATGAAGATCCAAAA
>ONZH01023089.1:0-18755 GCA_900303285.1 Rhinella marina | reverse complement strand
AAAAACTATTTTTTATATATATATTTTTTTACATATTTTTTTTGTAGTTTTGTTTTTTTTGGAACGTGACGTGCAGAAACTATCGTAGACCTTACTCACACCCTGTTAATGGTGGCTATTTTGACTGCGACCCAGACAAATGTCGCACAGAGATTTTTGTGATCAAGCTATATACGTTACAGCAAAAGACCTGGTTGTATTAAGTGACGTACAGAAAGTGTCACCTGGACAGAAAATATGGATTGTAGTGAGTGTACTGAACTGTGACACACAGTATGGTTCCACACTGCTGTGTGAAATGGATTTGTATCACTGAGCTAAAACAACAAAAACTATTTTTTTTATATATTTTTTTTATATATTTTTTTGGTAGTTTTGTTTTTTTTGGAACGTGACGTGCAGAAACTATCGTAGAGCTAACTGACACCCTACTGACGGTGGCTATTTAAACTGCGACCCAGACAAATGTCGCACAGAGATTTTTGGGATCAAGCTATATACGTGACTGGCAGCAAAAGACTTGGTTGTATTAAGTGACGTACAGAAAGTGTCACCTGGACAGAAAATACGGATTGGCGTGAGTGGACAGATGAACTGTGACACACAGAATGGTTCCACGCAGCTGTGTGAAATGGATTTGTATCACTGAGCTAAAACAACTTAAAAAATATTTTTTTTTTAATTTTTTTTTTTTTGAGTTTTGTTTTTTTTGGAACGTGACGTGCAGAAACTATCTTAGAGCTAACTGACACCCTACTGACGGTGGCTATTTAGACTGTGACCCAGACAAATGTCGCACAGAGATTTTTGGGATCAAGCTATATACGTGACAGGCAGCAAAAGACTTGGTTGTATTAAGTGACGTACAGAAAGTGTCACCTGGACAGAAAATACGGATTGGCGTGAGTGGACAGCTGAACTGTGACACACAGAATGGTTCCACACTGCTGTGTGCAATGGATTTGTATCACTGAGGTATAACATTAAAAAAAAAGGGGGTTATATATGGCGATAGCTGCACTACTAGTGCCAGCCAGCCAGCCAAGCCAGGAGACAAAAAAAAATGTCTTGTAGCCCTTAGAAGGGCTGTTGGGTTCTTTTTGGGTGATTCCTGCCTAACAGAGAACTAAATGCAGGCCCTAACACTCTCCCTGAAACGCAGCAGCTCTATCCCTAACGACATCCAGACGGCATCTGAGCCGAGCACCGCGGCCAGTCAGTAGTATATTCCAGGGTCACCTGATCAGGCCAGCCAACCCCTGCTATCGACATGTAAGGGCCCCACGTGATGCTGGGAGTGCCGCAGAGTCTCCTGGCTTGTGATTGGCTGAGTTTATAGGCGCCAAAAAAGCACGATGCGGAAGTTGCCATTTCCTTGAGCATGGTGAGATACTTGTCCGAGCATCGAGCACTTACAAGTACCCTAATACTCGAAAGAGCACCAAGCTCGGACGAGTATGCTCGCTCATCTCTAGTCATATTCTAGGACTACCTATTATGGAGGATTTGATGATGCATTGGTAGTCACTAATTGAGATAACGGGCAGCTAAGTAATATTTGTACAGTTGTGGCACTGAAAAACCACCCACTCTCTTGTTAAGATGCATAATAGTTTGAGATATTCGAGGGTGTTTATATGGCCATATAAACTGGAAGATTTAATTTTGTAGGGGCTTAAGCGCAGATCCCAAAAGAGGGACAGCAAATGTCCTGTAATAATATAAGATTTGGGTAATTTACAGTATGGACTTTTTTCCATCCAGCATTACAAGTTGTGCATTATTCAATTTAAAAATGAAGTCTGAGGATTTAGGATTATTTCCCCTGAATATGGAAGGTAGTCTTCTTGGGTTTTAATGTTTGTCCTTAAACATGGAGCTGTTTATCCAATTTTGGCTCCCCAAATGCCTCCACTATCTCTTCTTTCTCATTATGCCTCATATTATTTTTTTCTGGTAATTATTAATGAAAATAAAGTAAATAGTATAACTTCCCACAGTATACAGCATAGAACATAACAATCAGTATACAGTATATAGTATAACACCCCCACAGATTGCAGTATACAGTATAACACCCCACAGTATACAATACAACACCCCACAATATGCAGTAAATAGTATCCTAAAACATGCAGTATATAGTATAATACCCCACAGTATGTAGTATACAGTATAACATCCCAGTATGCAACACCCTACAGTATGCAGTATATAATGTAACACCCTCTGTTACCTCCTTCTGATATAATCTCCACATAAAAATTCTGCAAACTTCTCCTGCAGCAACACTCCTTCTTGATGCTGGTGGGAGAAAGCACCTGTGATGATGTCATTACCATGTGACCAGTAACATAAGGATGTCACTGGTCACATGACAATTACATCATCACAAGTCCTTTCTCCTATGAGCATCCAGCACCTCAAGTCAAAAGAGGCAGCAGTGGTCCAGACTGTCTGCTCACATTCAGTGAATGTGATCTGAAACCCTGGACCGTCACACACGTAATCCTCAGGAAGTGAGGGACATTCTTCCTTGAAATGTGTGTTTTGGGTGGCAATGGGCCCTACAGGGAGACTTCAGGCATGGGGCTACTGCCCCAAACATCCATATTATAATTCATCATTGGTTACCCCTGTCGATCAGCCATTTTTCAGACCTTCAAAAACTATATTAAAACCTATTTCTTCAGAAAAGAGTACAATCTACAATAACCCTGCTGCCACTACACAATCACATAATGAGCTTCTACTATTTGAGCATTTGAACAGCAGTCTGGAATTAGTGGCACTTTAAAATAAATACTAATAATAATAATAAGAATTAATTGAGGACTCAAACATAAAGCCTTAAGTATAAATTGTGAGAATGCTAAAGAGGAAATAAGTAATATAGGTGCACAAGAAACCTTAACTACTCAGTGCAAGATACTTGCACTGAGAACTGCAAAGTTCTTTTGTAGTTTTTTCTGGAAAATAGGATTAGGTGATATCTTTTTCATTAATCTCATGTAACAACACTGAAGCAATTACACTGTATATAAAATAGAATGGAATGCCTACTGCAACTTGTTGGAACACTAATGAGATTAGGTCATCTTTAGGGTAGCAACAAGTTTTCATTAACTAAATATTAATTCAATACTTAGAAGTGCTATATTATAGAATACATGCAATTCTGCTTCCAGATGTATTCATCTACTGTAAAAGTAATATTTCCATTATTAATTTCATTAACATACCTATTAAATTCAACTGAACAAGCATTGAAATAATATATTTTAATTATATTCCATAGTATTTTGGTCACCCAGTGAATTATTTAAAATACATTAAGATTCTACTACTTGCCAGGTAAAATTTACATATTTCTCTTAATCTATTTTTTTGTGTGTACAATCCAAAGCTAGAGAAGGTAAAATCCATTTACTGAATTTTGCTCAGAGACTGCACCATACTAGTTAACATCATACTAGTTAATAAATTATTTGTAAAATTACCCGAAATCAGAACCAGAAAGAGATATATGCAACAAACACCATATTGGGAAGTGTTTTATCACACATTATAGTAGAATTGTGCCACTGGCAGAAATAAATGGCATGTTACAGGCTTAGAATGTCCTTAGACAGGTGTAATTTTTACATTTACAATATACATCATCCTAATGTAATTGTGAAACAAATTTTCATAAGACAACATACAATGGCGTTACTATGGTGTTTCACTTGATGCCATTGTTCCTTGCGGGCAGGTACCATCTTGTGGATTTGAATTTGGACCATTGTGTTCAATGGTGGCTTATGTTGCCTCTGTTCAATGCATCCTACCATCGGTTTCTTGTAGGTATGAAATGGTGCCATTATGCTTTGTATCTTGCCTCTGGTCGCCACTTCTAACGTTAACTTTGCTGGCTCTGTGTTTATACTTATTTGTCATTTTCTCTGATATATATTCGTCATGACCCCAATGCAAGTCAATGGATCCGTTTGGTGTGACACAATAGTAAACGGATCTGTCCCCATTGACTTGCATTGGGGTCATGACGGATCCGTCATGAACTCAATTGAAAGTCAATGCAGGACGGATCCGTTTGGTGTGACACAATGGTAAACGGATCCGTCCTCCATTGACTTTCAATGGAGTTCTTGACGGATCCGTCACCTATCACGTTTTTTTTTTTCATTGAAGAATTCAAGGTGTCATTTTTTTCATTCACCAGCAGAGGGCGCAATGTAATGAAGAGGCTCCACTGCTGAGGAGAAAGAGGTAAGTGGGTTGTGTTTGTTTGTTTGTTTGTTTGTTTTTCTATTTTTCAGGATTGTGAATGCAGAGGATTACATCGGATTCGGTGGATTACGTTGGACCAGCTTTTTTATTTTTTAAATAAAATGGTCAAACAGGTGTCTGGGGGAGTATTTATTTCAATAAAATATTTTATAAGTGTGTTTTTTTTACAACATTGCAGTTTTAGTAATCACGGCTATCTACAGACGGCCCTGATTACTAATACTGGGCTTAGTGCTTGCTGGTATGGCCAGCACTAACCCCAACATCTATTACCTCGGCACCCACCCACACAATGGGTGTCGGGAAAAGACGGGTACCTGCAGCACCGGACCTTCTAAATTGAGGGTCCGGTCCTAGGGCAGCTGCAGGCTGGTCCCCCCTTTTTTCCTTCTCCAGCCAGATACAACCAGCAGCGGCAGCCTGGCACTACCAGGGTGGGAAGGGACATGGTCATTGGCCCTTCCCAGCCTAATGGTTACATACCGGCAAGCACTAAGTTCAGTATTAGTAATCAGGGCCATCTGTAGATAGCCATGATTACTAAAACTGCAATGTTGTAAAAAAAAAAAAAAACACACACACTTATAAAATATTTTATTGAAATAAATACTCCTCCAGACCCCTGTTTGACCATTTTATTTAAAAAATAAAAAAGCTGGTCCGACGTAATCCAACGAATCCAACGTAGTCCTCAGCATTCATGATCCTGAAAAACAGAAAACAAACAAACACAAATGACTTACCTCCTAAGGCTTCTTCTTTGTTGTAATTCCTCCCGTCCAGCAGGTGGCGCTGTGGTAAAACTTACCACTCTGTGCGCATTCTTCCGGCTGGACGGGAGGAGGGAACTGCCAGGGAAGGTAAGTAGTGTCTCTGTGTGTCTGTGTGTTTGTTCATTGTTAAAATTTGGGGCACTTTTGTAAACCAGGCACCCCCCTGGTGCCTGGTTTACTTCCATAGACTTCAATTATGCTTGGCCAGAGCACCCGAGCATACGAGCACCAGGATGCTTGATCATCACTAGTCATAATATGTGGGCACTTTAAACGTGGGAAAGAGCAAGGATTAACCAGATAACCTGAGTTTTTCGGGTTTAGGATGACAAAAAAAGGATAAAAAAGGAAAAATAAGGAATTTAGTGGTAAGTCAATGGAGGGCAGAAGTGTAATATGAGAACAGTGAACATTCTTGAAAAAAAAATTAAGGCATTGATAGTATATATTTATTCAGGATAGTATTTATCCAGGATTGGATCAGATTGCATCTGGGCTAGAGCACCAATGCATCCTCCAGGCCAATTATTTGTAAATTGTTTTAATCTCAAGATAGACACCAGTCAACTAAAAAATCTAAAGAAACAGAAGAGATTACTTTGATGCAACAGGTTTAAAACATTTCCAGATTTTTTTGCTACCACTCGGAAAAAGAAAAAAGCCCTTGTCAGTTTAAAAAATAGGCTAACAAAGGTGTGATATCTTTTGCAATTGTTCTCTTTAGTTTAAAAAATATGCTTACTGTAACAGTAACTAAGGGGTTGTCCCATGAAAAATGTTCTACAGTTTTCAAACCAGCATCTGGATCTGAATTCTTTTGTAATTGCATGTAATTAAAAATTTTGCATAGACTCTGAGTTATTCAATAAAATGTATTTGTACAGCACCGCCTGCTGTTTGTTTTTCTTATTTATTTGTTCTGCTCACTGAGATAGCCACACATGCTCAGTTTCATCCTTCAACTGCCTCCTGAGCTGTGATTGGGAGAGCTGAGACACGCCCCTTAGCTGCAGCAGAATACACACTCCCCTTGAGCTGCCAGCTTGATATAAATCTAGACAAGCAATGAATAGTGAGATCTCTGCATCCATGTGAGGTACAGGGCTGGTTCTAGATTTGTTAGAAAGAAATAGTCATGTATGATGTCTGATTTTTATGTTTTACATTAATCATGAGATAACCCCTTTAAGAGGAATCAAAACTACTTGAAACTATTTGATTTTCTTACAATCATAGTAGAAATTACTTTCCATGACAAATTCTATATAATAAAAATATGTAATATATAGACCAAAGTAATAATTAGAACCTTTCACTGCATTTAGTTTAAGAAAATATCTGATATACAATGCATTCAGAAAATCTTCAGACCTTTTCATTTTTCCCATTTCGCTATGATGTGTCCTTGTGTTAAAAAGAGTCAAGTTTTCCCCTATCATTATGCACTCAATACCACATAATGAGAAAGTGAAAATAGAATTTAAGAATTTTTTTTGCAAATGTATTAAAAAGGAAATACTAAATTCTGGCATGAACATAAGTATTCAGTATTGCTATAACACTTAAAATTCAGCTTTAGGGGACTCCCATTTCTCTTGATCATCGTTATGGTGTTTCTACACCTTGATTGGAGTCCACCTGTTGTAAATTCAGTTGAGTTTACATGATTTGGAAAGACACACCCCTGTTCTGACAATATGACCCGCAGTATGGCAGATAGGTAGTCTGAATGTAGTCTAATCGAGGTAGTATTAAAAACAGCTATAAGTCACAGAACCACCATCCTAAAACGTTGTCCTCAGCTTTGTGTTAGATTCCGGGGCAGGGTATGTTTAGGGAGTTGCAGATACAACCGGTCATGTAAATTACGTCTACAGTATCACAATTAGCAAAACTGTGGTTCCTAAAGATTGTACGACTGGAGCTATCAGTGAAGGTGTTTCCTGTTCCATGGTGTTCGAATCTATGGCATGACATCAACAACATACTCCTCATCTTGGCCCGCAAGTATCACAGTGCAGTGTGACTTTGAATTTGCATATATTTAGTCATCTACGGCGTGCTACGTATCTAGATGTTAACAGAACAGGTGTTGTACCTTGGCATGTAATGGTTATACAATGTGTGGGGGTTAACATCTAAACCGCATGGTCTTTATATATAAACATATCAATTTGACAGCTTAAAGCCTACTGTGTGCCAACCCTAGGGACAAATACTATGGGTCAATATTCAGACCGTATATAAGGACCTATAATTATCAGTAACAATCCTTTATGATCTACTGGGGTACTTAAGCTAGATATGGACTCAATATAATGGATCGGTCCCCATTTTTGGCACACCAGTTTGGACCTTTTTTTGGAATTTAGCTGCCTAGACTATTTCATACTCTATTCACTGGTAAAGAAAATATAATTGCTACAATATCACATTCCTTGAAATCTTCAGAACTACACTACCCATTTTATTTGTGTTTTTTTTTTATTTTGGCAAGATATCATTTCATTTGTCCCCTGATGAACTATGGCACTACAGACTATAGGGAAATACATCGGGAGTTGAGAGACTTTATGTCATCTTACATACAGTAGTGACATTTGGGACTTTGTTTTATATCAAATGATATTTTTGTAATCACACCCAAACGGGTTTACTCCTGACTGGTATATTATTGTCTTCACTATTATAGTACTGTTATTATATGTACCCTTCCTGTCATCTATATATTGAATAACAACCCTATTGATGTACACACTTCTGGTGGCTCGACCTGTGCCAGGGACCTCTTAGGGACATTAGGAGGTTCCAGACATGGGATCGCCCTTATAAGGATGGCTATTTCGTTTGTAGGCAGTGCCAAATTATGAGAAGGACTTTGGCAAGAAAGGTATCCAAAAATCCATTAGTCACACTGGCTAAGCTCCAAAGATCCTGTGTGCAGTTGGGAGAAATTTCCAGTAGGTCAACCATCATTGCAGCATTCTGCCAATCTGGGATTTATGGCTCAGTGGCCAGAAAGAAGCCTCTCCTCATAAAAGACACATAAAAGTCCAGTGGAGTTTGCAAAAATTACCTAAGGAACTCTCAGAATGTGAAAAATAAGATTCTCTGGTCTGATGAAACCAAGATTGAATGTTTTGACCTTAATTCTAAGAGTTATGTCTGAAAGAAACCAGGCATTACTCATCACCTGCCTAATTCAATCTATAAGTGGAGCACAGGTGCATCATTCTGTGGGGTATTTTTCAGCAGTTGGTACGGAGAGTAACAGGCTGACACGGCAAGTAACGCTTTTCCATTCATGGCTCTAGGGTCATAAATGCCACTGTATGGCATCTGTCTGAGGCATCAATTTAACACATATATCATGTGCATAAATTAAATGGTTATTCCCATCATTGACAATGGGGGCATATCGGATACGCCCCCATGGTCTTATAGGTGCGGGCCCCACCAGTGGGACCCGCATCTATATTGAAAACGGAGCCCCCAAAGTGAAGGAGGGCGCCCTCCATTCATTTCTATGGGGCCGCCAAAAATACGGGGAGCTGCGCCTGGTGGTGGTCAGACCCCGAGAGCTCCCCGCTTTGTTATCAATATAGGTGCGGGTCCCACCGCTGGCGATATTTCCCCATTGTCTAAGATGGGAATACTTCTTTAAACGTTAGTGAAAAATGAGATATAAAACCTAAGTCAAAGGGGTTTTCCTACAACAGGCATTTATCATGGATATGACATAGAGTCTGACCATGACTATGCAAAAAGTTGTTAAGCTCACTTTTAGGATCCATTCACACGTCTGTATTTTGTAATCCGCATCCGTTCTGCAATTCATTTCAATGGCCCCGCAAAAAATACAGACAACACTCAGTGTGCTGTCTGCATCCGTTGTTCTGTTCTGTTATGCGGATCCGCAAAAATAATAGAGCTTGTCCTACTATTGTCTGCAAAATGCGGTCCGTGGTTCCATTGTAGTCAATGGATCCGCAAAAAACAGAACGAAAATCTAGAAAACAAAAATACGGACGTGTGAATGGACCCTTATTTAATGGTAGACATATATTACATTTTATATAAACTTAGTTTTAATGGCATTTTTATTTATCAATATTGATTCAAATTAAAACTTACCAGGGGACCTCACCTGATGATTAACTTTTATTTGGAGGCAGAGAGAATTGCTGGAACAGACTTGGATAACATTTTCCGCTTTCATTTGCAGCCATTGGTCTTATGACTCCTGGTCTTGTTATCTTAAAAAAAAGCAAAACAAAGTAAAGTTTTTATCCAGTTTCTAATTTTGTAAACAGACTGTTTCAATTTAGAAAACCCCTTCTTAGAAGCTGCCTGGCAAATAGCGGTTCACAATATGTCTGGTTTCTCTAAGCCAAGAATAAGCGGTCATTCCTAGTAACTGATTCATGTGACAACTCATTTAAATGAACGGGAAACCAAGTACTGTACAAATTGGTCCTGTATAGTTCATCATTCCATAATCAACTTCTCGCAGTAATTTTCAGCTCTGTTTGACAGAAGTAGTTCCAAGCATTTTCCCTTTAAAGGGGTTGTCGCATCTCAAACATTAGTGGCATATTGCTAGGATATGCCACCAATATCTGTTAGGTGAGGGTCCAATCTCTGGGACCCACATCTATCTCTATAACGGAGAGCTCAAAGTGAAGAAGAGTGTACCGCACATGCATGCCGTCCTCCTTTCATTTCTATGGAAGTATCAAAAATAGCTAAAAGGCACGCTTGGCTATTTTTTGAGGGTCCCATAGAAGTGAAAGGACAGCGCACCATGCAAGCGCATCCATAGCTAAATTAACTTCTATGGAACTGCCAGAAATAGCCAAGCCAGCGCTCAGCTATTTTTTCCACTCCCATAGTGAGCACTCCTAGAGGGCCGCCATGTATGCAATATGTACTTTTATTTACTTTCTGAGCTCCATCCTAGAGGTGGGACACGCACCTATCTGACATTGGTGGCATAGCCTAGCACTATGCCACCAATGTTTGATGTCAGACAACTTTAAGTCATCCATATTCTAAAACAGGGCATATGTCCATGAACATGTTAACACATACATTTTTTTTATCAAGGCATTGTTAGCCTCTTAAAAGGGTTGTCCCATGAAGACCACCTCTGTACATATATCTCCATATGGACATTAAAAAGGATCTAGGCTCATTACCCTCCCTCTATGAGCTACAACAGAAAACCACTTAGTATTAGCAGATCCCATACTGGAGAACTGAGGACACCCTTGTCATTAATCTGAAAATCTTCCATACTTCATTTCCCAGAATTGTTGGTCATGGCTGCCAGAGCAGAATTAGCTTTCTGATGAGACAGCCCCTACAAGGCCAATTTTTGGTCTTGAGGCTATAGTAGATTTTTTTTTTCATCTCTCCAGTCCAGAACTAGTAACATTTTTTTATTTATTTTGCATCAAAGTAGCAATATATATCAAGGGCACAGTTATAGTTTCTGTACATACCATTCAGGGGTTCATATAGCTCAAACAAAGCAACATTCTGCAATATATTTTTTCAGTTTTCAGTTATTTATCTGTAACCTACTATAAGATAAAGCACATATTGTGCCAGCTATAGGGATACCAAATATTTGGGTGACATATTGTTGCAAATATGTTTTTAAAATACATTTTATGTTATTACAAAATGTGATTTTCATCATTGTTATTGATCATTGTCATTGATATTATTTTTAAATACTAACCATAATAACGGAAGTAGTCCGTCTGGCCATGTACCCACTGGGGACACTGCAATCTATATAGTGGAATATGGCCCCAAATCTTTTTAATCTGATGTGACTTATATACTAGTCCTTAAAGTTGCGGATTACACATGGTTTTTACCCATAGATTTATGTGCAGAAAATGTACACAGTAATACAATAACAGCAAAGAGTGTGAGATTAGACAAACTTCATGTACACTATTTTTTTCTATGAAGCAATTGCCCCATTGGGCCGATTTACAAATACACTGCATGTCAATTGTGTGTGATTGTTTTTTTTTGTAGATTTCACTATTTTCAATGTAAAGTTGACATCTGCAGAAAACTTGCATCAAATCAAAAATGTGTTGCAGTTCCAAAACTCCCATGATTACATTGACTTGATAAGTGGAAGATCCTCCCCACTGGTTTCCTAAAATAAAAGTCATGAAACACTCCCCCTCCCTCTTCTCTCTTTCCTCCCCCTCTCACTTCTGTTTAGTCTGTCAGTCTTCTTTACGGACCAGTTGTCTGACCTGGTTTGCTTTCTTTCACTTACTTTGATATTAAGATTGTTTATACATTTGTTTTACTATTCTGGCACCATTGGCTCATTCTGATAAATCTTTAATAAAACATTTTGAACCATAAATATGTACTATTATAATTAGAGATGAGCGAGCACTAAAATGCTCGGGTGCTCGTTATTCGAGTCGAACTTTTCCCGATGCTCGGGTGCTCGTTTCGAATAACGAACCCCATTGAAGTCAAAGGGAGACTCGAGCATTTTTGCAGGGGAAGGCTGGGTGAAAACCTGAAAACCTCAGAAAATGATGGAAACACCACGGAAATGGACAGGAAACAGCAGGGGCAGCATGCATGGATGCCTCTGAGGCTGTCTAATCCCACCATTACCCCAAATTCTCCTAGTGGGGCATGTGTGGTATCGATTCTTCTCAGTTTAAAATTGTATACGTCCCCCTATCTTGGGACCATATATTTCATGGATTTTTCGAACACGGAAAAGGAAAAAGAGCTTGCTCTGGCCAGGGGAGTGTCTTTTCTACTGCAGCTAAGGGGACGTGTCCATGCTCTGCCTATCACAGGTCATGAGCCAATTAAAAGAGGAACAAACAAAAATCAGTATAATATCTAATACGTCCCCTATCCGGGTAAATTGTTTGGAGAAAGGGCCTGTAGGTGGGGGGCAGGCTGGGGGGAAGGAGATTGAGCTGGAAGAGCCAGAGGAGTGCCCCCTGGGCTAGCGTGTGTGGTGGTGACAACAGCCGGATGGATTTGGAAAAACTGTAGCATCAACCGGTACAGTATGTATTCTTCTGAGTTTAATACCGTATACGGCACCTATCCGGAAAAATAGTTTGGAGAGAGAGAAAGAGAGGAAAAAGACGTGCAGTATGGAGCAATTACACGGAAACTATTAGATTAGGCAGACTTGGTCTCCTTAATTGCAACCCAGACAAATGAGAGAAAGAGAGGAAAATTACGTATTTTTAAAAATAAAGTTCAGTATAGATCAAGTGTGGTATGTGTTCTATGTATACTACTCAGTTTAATATTGTATATGGCAGCTATCTGGAAAAATAGTTTGGAGAGAGAGAAAGATAGGAAAAAGACGTACATTGTTTGGAGAGAGGACCTGTAGGTGGGGGGGCAGGCTGGGGGGAAGGAGGTTGAGATGGAAGAGCCAGAGGAATGCCCCCTGGGATAGCGTGTGTGGTGGTGACAACAGCCGGATGTAGTTAGAATGACGACACAGGACGCCAACTTAAAAATTTAGCATTAACCGGTACAATTGTCAAATATGAGCTCGATCAAGTGTGGCATGACTTTTTAGATGACGATTGCATGTGGTCACGTACTCCCTGGAACCCCATAGTCACCCCTTCTCTGATGTGCTACCCCAGAACATTCTCTGCCCCAATTCGCAAGACCTTTTGCAGTCTCCGTGTGCTAACAGTGGGGATTTACCAGTGTTGTCTGTGGAGGTGGTGGACAATGGCGAGACAGAGGTGTCAGGGGGTGAGGTAGTTGAAAGTGAAGCAAGTTACATTAGGGAACTCCTTGGGGGGACTTTCTCATGATGGGACAGATTCAATTGTGTTTAGAAAGGCTGATGGGCTTCTGTCAGCACTGTGTGTATAGAACCCCATGGCCTTTCATAAAAATAGTCTGGCGATGACCCCAAGGCAATTTTCAGGGACACGGTAATGGTGACCCACTTAAAAATGCTGCCTGACAACCTGGTGGTTAACCCCTGATTGTCTGTCTTTCAATAAGATTGCAGTGTAAAGCATGGTGGTGAGCCTCAGTAATAGGATTGCAGTGTAAAGCATGGTGGTGAGCTTTAGTATGACTTTTTGGATGGAGATTGCATGTGGTCATGTACTCCCTGGAACCCCGTAGTCACGCCTTCTCTGATGTGCTACCCCAGAACATTCTCTGCCCCAATTCGCAAGACCATTTGCAGTCTCCGTGTGCTGATAGTAAGGATTTACCAGTGTTGTCTGAGGAGGTGGTGGACAATGGCAAGACACAGGTGTCAGGGGGTGAGATAGTTGTATGGGAAGCAAGTTACAGTGGGGACTCCTTGGGGGGACTTTCTCATGATGGGACAGATTCAACTTGGGTGGATCAGGCACAGGAACAGATCAATTTTTTTTTTGTGTGTTTATTTAACTTTTATTTAGCACAAATAACCACAGAGATATTTATTCGTTCCCTTCGCTGCGCAGTCTGGCGTTGAGGTTCGTCACTTTGATGGCGAGCTGTGCCGCTCTCACCACAATGGTCTTTAGGTTCTTTGAGGAGACGTTGTGGGCGATTTCTGCACAGAAGGACTTGTTGCTCATCAACAGAACCTCAAGCTCCTTGACATTGTGGAGCAGGAATTTGCGGAACCCTGTGGGCAGCATGTGTTTGGTCTTCTTGTTGCTACCGTATACAATGTTGGTCAATATAGATACGCAGGTAATATTATTTTTCACACCTATCCCAAAAATAAATAAAACTGGAAACTGGAACTGGAGAGAAGGCCTGTAGGTGGACCTCTGGAAAAATTGTTTGGAGAGAGGGCCTGTAGGTGGACCTCCGGAAAAATTGTTTGGAGAGAGGGCCTGTAGGTGGACCTCCGGAAAAATTGTTTGAAGAGAGGGCCTGTAGGGGGCCCTCCTGAAAAATTGTGGTAAAAGAGTGCCAGTTGGACCTCTAAAAAATGGCGTTTTTTTTAGTCAGCGTTAGGCAAAGACGACATGGAGGAGTAGGAGGAGTAGAGAAAAGGAATCAGATACATAAGTAATGTTAATCTTTAGCTGCTTTCCCCCCGGAGGAGATTTGAATTCCGGTGAAATCCAGACTTTGTTCATTTTAATAAGCGTCAGCCTGACAGCGCTGTCAGTTGACAGGCGGGTACGCTTATCGGTGATGACGCCACCAGCTGCACTGAATACCCGCTCTGACAGCACGCTAGCGGCAGGGCAGGCCAGCACCTCCAAGGCGTACAGCGCCAGTTCAGGCCACGTGTCCAGCTTTGAAACCCAGTAGTTGTATGGAGCAGAGTGATCGCTATGGACGTTGGTATGGTTAGCTAGGTACTCCCTCACCATATTTCTGTACATCTCCCCCCTACTCTGCCTAGACTGGGGACAGGTGACAGTGTCTTGCTGGGGTGACATAAAACTGGCAAAGGCCTTGGAGAGCGTTCCCCTGCCAGTGCTGGACAAGCTGCCTGCTCGGCTCCTCTCCCCCGCTACTTGGCCCACAGAACCATGCCCTCCGCCGCTAGCGGCATCAGATGGGAAGAATTGTTTCAGCTTGTGCACCAGGGCCTGTTGATATCTATTCACTCTCATACTCCTTTCCTCTGCAGGGATGAGAGTGGAAAGGTTCTGCTTGTACCGTGGGTCCAGGAGAGTGAACACCCAGTAATCGGTGTTTGAAAAAATTCTTCTAATGCGAGGGTCACGGGATAGGCAGCCTAACATGAAGTCTGCCATGTGCGCCAGAGTCCCAACACGCAAGAATACCATCTCCTCACTGGCCTGACTCTCCATTTCCTCCTCCTCCTCCTCCTCCAAGTCCTCCTCTTCAACCCATACACCCTCAAGAGTTAAGGACTGAGCACTGGTCCTCCTCTTCCTCATTATCCTCATCCCCCTCCTCCGATACGCGCTGAGAAACAGACAGGAGGGTGCTCTGGCTATCAAGCAACGTATCTTCCTCCACTGTCTCTTGTGACAAGCGCAAAGCGTCCGACTGGATGCTGAGCAGTGAGTTTTTCAACAGGCAAAGCAGCGGGATGGTGAGGCTGATAATGGCGGCATTGCCGCTGACCATCTGTGTTGACTCCTCAAAGTTGCTCAACACCTGGCAGATATCAGACATCCACATCCACTCCTCATTGTAGACTTGAGGAATCTGACTGACCTGACTACCAGTTCTGGTGGAAGTTGACATCTGGCAGTCTACAATTGCTCTGCGCTGCTGGTAAACTCTGGATAACATGTTTAATGTCGAATTCCATCTTGTGGGCACGTCGCACAACAGTCGGTGAGCGGGCAGTTGTAGGCGGCGCTGCGCTTCCCTGAGAGTGGCAGCATCTGTGGTCAACTTGCGGAAATGCGCACAGATGCGGCGCACCTTGGTGAGCAAATCAGACAGATTGGGGTATGTCTTGAGGAACCGCTGAACTATTAGATTGAACACGTGGGCCAGGCATGGCACATGTGTCAGTCTGCCTAGTTGCAGAGCCGCCACCAGGTTACGCCCGTTGTCACACACAACCATGCCTGGCTTGAGGTTCAGCGGTGCAAGCCACAGATCGGTCTGCGCCGTGATGCCCTGTAACAGCTCTTGGGCTGTGTGCCTTTTGTCACCTAAGCTCAGCAGTTTGAGCACCGCCTGCTGGCGCTTACCCACGGCACTGCTGCTGCGCCTAGAGCTACCGACTGAAGGCGCCGTGTCCACGGATGATAATTCGGTGGAGGAGGAGGAGGGGTCGGAGGAGGAGGAGGCATAGTACGTCTGAGAGACCGTGACCGAGGTAGGCCCCGCAATCCTCGGTGTGGGCAGTACATGAGCAGCCCCAGGGTCATTCTCGGTCCCAGCCTCCACCAAGTTAACCCAATGTGCCGTCAGTGAGATATAGTGTCCCTGCCCGGCAGCACTTGTCCACGTGTCCGTGGTTAGGTGGACCTTCTCAGAAACAGCGTTGGTCAGGGCATGGATGATGTTCTGTGAAACGTGCTGGTGTAGGGCTGGGACGGCACATTGGAAAAAATAGTGGCGGCTGGGGACTGAATACCGAGGGGCAGCCACCGCCATGAGATTGCGAAAGGCCTCGGTCTCTGCCAGCCTATAGGGAAGCATCTCCAGGCTAAGCAATTTGGAGATGTGGACGTTGAGGGCTTGGGCATGTGGGTGGGTGGAACTGTATTTCCTCTTGCGCTCCAGTGTCTGCTGAATGCTGCGCTGGGACACATTGGTGGACACTGTGGAGGATCGTGGAGGCGAAGGTGTGGTTTTCCGGCGGGAGGCGCTCTTGCCGGGGTCCTGGGCAGGGGGTTGACTAGCAGAGGCAGCGAGTGACGCAGGGGGTTGACTAGCAGAGGCAGCGAGTGACACGGGAAGGAGCAGTGGTGTGACCCACAGGAGGTAGTGAACGGCCTTGGTTCCATTGAGTGGGGTGTTTAGCACTCATATGCCTGCGCATGCTGGTGGTGGTTAGGCTAGTAGTGGTGGCACCCCTGCTGATCCTGGTGTGGCACAGGTTGCACACCACAGTCCGTCGGTCATCCTCACTTTCTTTAAAGAACCTCCAGACTTGCGAACATCTAGGCCTCGCCACGGGAGCTTCACTACATGAAACAGTTGCTGCTGATGCACCAGCTCTGGCCCTGCTTCTCCCTCTGGCCACACCACGGCCTCTTACAACCTGTTCTGGTGCAGCACTCGCTTCCGCCTCAGAAGCACTGTCTTTACTCGGCATATCAACCCAGCTTGGGTCAGTCACCTCGTCATCCTCCGATTTCTCAGTCTGCTACCCCCTCGGACTTTCTGCCCTGACAACAACTTCACCACTGTCTGACAACCGTGTCTCCTCATCGTCCGACACCTCTTTACAAACTTCTTCCACTAACTCAACATTGTCATCATCGTCATCATTGACATCATCATCATCATCATCACCCACAGACTGCGACAGTTGGAAAACTTGGGCATCGGGAACGAGGTAAGCAGCAACCTGAGAAGTGGTTTGTGACTCTGGGAAGGGTCCAGAAAACAGTTCCTGAGAGTATGCCGGATCGCATTCCAAATTTTCCTGGGAGGGGGCAGACTGGGGGGAAGGAGGTTGAGGTGGAGCCAGAGGAGTGGTCCCTTAGGTAACGTGGGTGGACTGCGTGGAAGACTGACTGGTGAAAAAATTACTTGAAGTATTGTCCGCAATCCACGACATCAGCTGTTCGCACTGTTGTGGTTTCAACAGTCCTCTACCATGTGTCCCTGTAAGTTGAGACATGAAGCTAGGGAGTGTAGCTCTGTGGCGTTCCCCTGCTCCCTCATCAGCAGGTACTGTCTCACCCTGCCCAGGACCACGGCCTCTGCCCCCTGCAGTAAATGAATGACCACGCCCTCGTCCTCGTCCCTTAGCCCTGGGGTTCAACATTTTCTGTATATAAGTGTATTATATAAAAAATAAAAAAATAAATGGGCCTGGTATACTGAAACCCACAAACTTGTTCAGTCTGGTTTAATGAAGTGACGTAAAGAAAGTGTCACCTGGGCAGAAAATACGGATTGTAGTGAGTGTACTGAACTGTGACACACAGAATGGTTCCACACTGCTGTGTGAAATGGATTTGTATCACTGAGCTAAAACAACAAAAAAAACTATTTTTTAATATATTTTTTTTAAATATATTTTTTTTAGTTTTGTTTTTTTTGGAACGTGACGTGCAGAAACTATCGTAGAGCTAACTGACACCCTGCTGACGGTGGCTATTTTGACTGCGACCCAGACAAATGTCGCACAGAGATTTTTGGGATCAAGCTATATACGTGAGAGCAAAAGACCTGGTTGTATTAAGTGACGTACAGAAAGTGTCACCTGGACAGAAAATACGGATTGTAGTGAGTGTACTGAACTGTGACACAGAGAATGGTTCCACGCAGCTGTGTGAAATGGATTTGTATCACTGAGCTAAAACAACAAAAAAACTATTTTTTTTTTATTATTTTTTATATATTTTTTTTAGTTTTTGTTTTTTTGGGAACGTGACGTGCAGAAACTATCGTAGAGCTAACTGACACCCTGCTGACGGTGGCTATTTTGACTGCGACCCAGACAAATGTCGCACAGAGATTTTTGGATCAAGCTATATACGTGAGAGCAAAAGACCTGGTTGTATTAAGTGACGTACAGAAAGTGTCACCTGGACAGAAAATACGGAGTGAGTGTACTGAACTGTGACACACAGAATGGTTCCACACTGCTGTGTGAAATGGATTTGTATCACTGAGATATAACAATAAAAAAAAGGGGTTATATATGGCGATAGCTGCACTACTAGTGCCAGCCAGCCAGCCAAGCCAGGAGACAAAAAAAAATTTCTTGTAGCCCTTAGAAGGGCTGTTGGGTTTTGTGGGTGATTCCTGCCTAACAGAGAACTAAATGCAGGCCCTAACACTCTCCCTGAAACGCAGCAGCTCTATCCCTAACGACATCCAGACAGCATCTGAGCCGAGCACCGCGGCCAGTCACTAGTATATTCCAGGGTCACCCTGATCAGGCCAGCCAACCCCTGCTATCGACATGTAAGGGCCCCACGTGATGCTGGGTGTACCGCAGAGTCTCCTGGCTTGTGATTGGCTGAGTTTATAGGCGCCAAAAAGCACGATGCGGAAGTTGCCATTTCCTCGAGCATGCGA
>ONZH01023088.1:0-30938 GCA_900303285.1 Rhinella marina | reverse complement strand
GACGGCACATCGGGAAAATAGTGGCGGCTGGGGACCGAATACCGAGGGGCATCCACCGCCATGAGATTGCGAAAGGCCTCGGTCTCTACCAGCCTATAGGGCAGCATCTCCAGGCTAAGCAATTTGGAGATGTGGACGTTGAGGGCTTGGGCATGTGGGTGGGTGGAACTGTATTTCCTCTTGCGCTCCAGCGTCTGCTGTAAAGACAGCTGAACGCTGCGCTGGGACACGTTGGTGGACACTGTGGAGGATCATGGAGGCGAAGGTGTGGTTTTCCGGCGGGAGGCGCTCGTGCCGGGGTCCTGGGCAGGGGGTTGACTAGCAGAGGCAGCGAGTGACGCAGGGGGTTGAATAGCAGAGGCAGCGAGTGACACAGGGGAAGAAGCAGTGGTGTGACCCGCAGGAGGTGGTGAACGGCCTTGGTTCCATTGAGTGGGGTGTTTAGCACTCATATGCCTGCGCATGCTGGTGGTGGTTAGGCTAGTAGTAGTGGCACCCCTGCTGATCCTGGTGTGGCACAGGTTGCACACCACAGTCCGTCGGTCATCCTCACTTTCTTTAAAGAACCTCCAGACTTGCGAACATCTAGGCCTCGCCACGGGAGCTTCACTACGTGAAACAGTTGCTGCTGATGCACCAGCTCTGGCCCTGCTTCTCCCTCTGGCCACACCACTGCCTCTTACAACCTGTTCTGGTGCAGCACTCGCCTCCGCCTCAGAAGCACTGTCTTCACTCGGCATATCAACCCAGCTCAGGTCAGTCACCTCGTCATCCTCCGATTCCTCAGTCTGCTCCCCCCTCGGAATTCCTCCCCTTACAACAACTTCACCACTGTCTGACAACCGTGTCTCCTCATCGTCCGACACCTCTTTACAAACTTCTTCCACTAACTCAACATTGTCATCATCATCATCATCATCACCCACAGACTGCGACAGTTGGAAAACTTGGGCATCGGGAAAGAGGTCAGCAGCAACCTGAGAAGTGGTTTGTGACTCTGGGAAGGGTCCAGAAAACAGTTCCTCAGAGTATGCCGGATCGCATTCCAAATTTTCCTGGGAGGGGGCAGACTGGGGGGAAGGAGGTTGAGGTGGAGGAGCCAGAGGAGTGTTCCCTTGGGTAACGTGGGTGGACTGCGTGGAAGACTGACTGGTGGACAAATTACTTGAAGCATTATCCGCAATCCAGGAGATCAGCTGTTCGCACTGTTGTGGTTTCAACAGTCCTCTACCACGTGTCCCTGTAAGTTGAGACATGAAGCTAGGGAGTGTAGCTCTGCGGCGTTCCACAGCTCCCTCATCAGCAGGTACTGTCTCACCCTGCCCAGGACCATGGCCTCTGCCCCCTGCAGTAATTGAATGCCCACGCCCACGCCCACGCCCTCGTCCTCGACTCTTAGCCTGGGGTTCAACATTTTCTGTATATAAGTGTATTCTATAAAAAAAATAAAATAAATGGTCCTGGTGTACTGAAACCCACAAACTTGTTCAGTCTGGTTTAATTTAGTGACGTACAGAAAGTGTCACCTGGACAGAATATACGGTTTGGAGTGAGTGTGCTGAACTGTGACACACAGAAAGGTTACACGCAGCTGTGTGAAATGGATTTGTATCACTCAGCTAAAACAACAAAAAAACTAATTTTTTTTCTATATTTTTTTTTATATTTTTTTTTTAGTTTTTTGTTTTTGGGAACGTGACGTGCAGAAACTATCGTACAGCTGACTGACACCCTACTGAGGGTGGCTATTTAGACTGCGACCCAGACAAATGTCGCACAGAGATTTTTAGGATCAAGCTTTACACGTGACAGGTAGCAAATGACTTGGTTGTATTCGGTGACGTACAGAAAGTGTCACCTGGACAGAATATACGGTTTGGAGTGAGTGTGCTGAACTGTGACACACAGAAAGGTTACACGCAGCTGTGTGAAATGGATTTGTATCACTCAGCTAAAACAACAAAAACTAATTTTTTTGGTATATTTTGTTTTGGATTTTTGTTTTTTTGGGAACGTGACGTGCAGAAACTATCATAGAGCTAACTGACACCCTACTGACGGTAGCTATTTAGACTGCGACCCAGACAAATGTCGCACAGAGATTTTTGGGATCAAGCCATACACGTGACAGGCAGCAAATGACTTGGTTGTATTCGGTGACATACAGAAAGTGTCACCTGGACAGAAAATAGTGAGTGTACTGAACTGTGACACACAGAATGGTTCCACACTGCTGTGTGCAATGGATTTGTATCAATGAGATATAACATAAAAAAATAAAAGGGGGTTATACATGGGCGATAGCTGCACTACTAGTGCCAGCCAGCCAAGTGACAAAAAAAAAATGTCTTCTAGCCCTTAGAAGGGCTGTTGGGTTCTTTGTGGGTGATCCCTGCCTAACAGAGAACTAAATGCAGGCCCTAACACTGTCCCTGAAACGCAGCAGCTCTATCCCTAATGACATCCAGACGGCATCTGAGCCAAGCACCGCGGCCAGTCGGTAGTATATTCCAGGGTCACCTGATCAGGCCAGCCAACCCCTGCTATCGACATGTAAGGGCCCCACGTGATGCTGGGTGTACCGCAGAGTCTTCTGGCTTGTGATTGGCTGTGTTTTTAGGCGCCTAAAAAGCACGATGCGGAAGTTGCCATTTCCTCGAGCATGGCGAGATACTCGTCCGAGCAGCGAGCACTTACGAGTACCCTAATACTCGAACGAGCACCAAGCTCGGACTAGCATGCTCGCTCATCTCTAGTCAGGAGCCGAGGGAAAAAACAGAAACGAGGTTGAGGTCACAAGCAATAGGTCTGGATTAGAGATGAGCGAGCACTAAAATGCTCGGGTGTTCGTTATTCGAGACGAACTTTTCCCGATGCTCGGGTGCTCGTTTCGAGTAACGAACCCCATTGAAGTCAATGGGAGACTCGAGCATTTTTGCAGGGGACCAAGGCCCTGCCTAGGGAAGGCTGGGTGAAAACCTGGAAACATCAGAAAATGATGGAAACACCACGGGAATGGACAGGAAACAGCAGGGGCAGCATGCATGGATGCCTCTGAGGCTGCCTAATCCCACCATTAACCCAAATTCTCAGGCAACAGCCGGGTGGTTACCCTCATGGCAATTGTGCTCACCCAGACCAAGAAAGGCGAAGCACATAAACATAAGGGTCCAGAAAACAGTTCCTCAGAGTATGCCGGATCGCATTCCAAATTTTCCTGGGAGGGGGCAGACTGGGGGGAAGGAGGTTGAGGTGGAGGAGCCAGAGGAGTGCTCCCTTGGGTAACATGGGTGGACTGCGTGGAAGACTGACTGGTGGACAACTTACTTGAAGCATTGTCCGCAATCCACGACATCAGCTGTTCGCACTGTTGTTGTTTCAACAGTCCTCTACCACGTGTCCCTGTAAGTTGAGACATGAAGCTAGGGAGCGTAGCTCTGCGGCGTTCCCCTGCTCCCTCATCAGCAGGTACTGTCTCACCCTGCCCAGGACCACGACCTCTGCCCCCTGCAGTAATTGAATGCCAACGCCCACGCCCTCGTCCTCGACCCTTAGCCCTGGGGTTCAACATTTTCTGTATATAAGTGTATTATATAAAAAATAAATAAATAAATGGGCCTGCTGTACTGAAACCCACAAACTTGTTCAATCTGAACAAGAAAATATATAGGTGGATAAGTTACAGCAAAATTACGTATGTTATTACGTACCGTGCAGTATGGAGCAATTACACTGAAACTATTAGATTAGGCAGACTTGGTCTGCTTAAGTGCAACCCAGACAAATGTCGCACAGAGATTTTTGTAATGTAGCTGTTTCAGTGAGAGCAAAAGACCTTTTTTAATTAAGTGACATACAGAATATGTCACCTGGACAGAAAATACGGATTGTGTTTTGTATATAGGTGGATAAGTTAGAGCTAAATTATGTATGTTATTACGTACCATGCAGTATGGAGCAATTACACAGAAACTATTAGATTAGGCAGACTTGGTCTCCTTAAGTGCAACCCAGACAAATGTCGCACAGAGATTTTTGTAATATAGCTGTTTCAGTGAGAGCAAAAGACCTTTTTTAATTAAGTGACGTACAGAATGGGTCACCTAGACAGAAAATACGGATTGTGCTTTGTATATAGGTGGATAAGTTAGAGCAAAATTACGTATTTTATTACGTACCGTGCAGTATGGAGCAATTACACTGAAACTATTAGATTAGGCAGACTTGGTCTGCTTAAGTGCAACCCAGACAAATGTCGCACAGAGATTTTTGTAATGTAGCTGTATCAGTGAGAGCAAAAGACCTTTTTTAATTAAGTGACGTACAGAATGTGTCACCTGGACAGAAAATACGGATTGTGTTTTGTATATAGGTGGATAAGTTAGAGCAAAAATTACGTATGTTATTACGTACTGTGCAGTATGGAGCAATTACACTGAAACTATTAGATTAGGCAGACTTGGTCTGCTTAAGTGCAACCCAGACAAATGTCACACAGAGATTTTTGTAATATAGCTGTATCAGTGAGAGCAAAAGACCTTTTTTAATTAAGTGACGTACAGAATGTGTCACCTGGACAGAAAATACGGATTGTGCTTTGTATATAGGTGGATAAGTTAGAGCAAAATTACGTATTTTATTACGTACCGTGCAGTATGGAGCAATTACACGGAAACTATTAGATTAGGCAGACTTGGTCTGCTTAAGTGCAACCCAGACAAATGTCGCACAGTTTTTTGTAATGTAGCTGTATCAGTGAGAGCAAAAGACCTTTTTTAATTAAGTGACGTACACAATGTATCACTTGGACAGAAAATACGGATTGTGGTTTGTGGTGACTGGACAGCTGAACTGTGACACACAGAATGGTTCCACACAGCTGTATGAAATGGATTTGTATCACTGAGATAAAACAACAAAAAAACTATTTTTTTTATATATATTTTTTTTTTAACGTGACATGCAGAAACTATCAGAGAGCAAACTCAGCCCCTGCTGACTGTGGCCATTTTGACTGCAACTCAGACAAATTGTCGCACAGAGATTTTTGTAATGTAGCTGTATCAGTGAGAGCAAAAGACCTTTTTTAATTAAATGACGTACAGAATGTGTCACCTGGACAGAAAATACGGAGTGTGGTTTGTGGTGACTGGACAGCTGAACTGTGACACACAGAATGGTTCCACACAGCTGTATGAAATGGATTTGTATCACTGAGATAAAACAACAAAAAAACTATTTTTTTTATATATATTTTTTTTTTAACGTGACGTGCAGAAACTATCAGAGAGCAAACTCAGCCCCTGCTGACTGGCTATTTTGACTGCAACCCAGATAAATGTTGCACAGAGATTTTTGTAATGTAGCTGTATCAGTGAAAGCAAAAGACCGTATTTGATTACGTGACGTACAGTATGGGTCACCTGGACAGAAAATACGGATTGTGGTTTGTGGTGAGTGGACAGCTGAACTGTGACACACAGAATGGTTCCACACTGCTGTATGAAATGGATTTGTATCACTGAGATAAAACAATTAAAAAAAAAGGGTTATATATGGCGATAGCTGCACTACTAGTGCCAGCCAGCCCAGCCAGGAGACAAAAAAATGTCTTGTAGCCCTTAGAAGGGCTGTTGGGTTCTTTTGAGATCACTCCTGCCTAACAGAGAACTAAATCCAGGCCCTAACACTCTCCCTGAAACTCAGCAGCTCTGTCCCTAACAACATCCAGACAGCATCTGAGCCGAGCACCGCGGGCAGTCACTAGTATATTCCAGGGTCACCTGATCAGGCCGGGCCAACCCCTGCTATCGACATGTAAGGGCCCCACGTGATGCTGGGTGTACCGCAGAGTCTCCTGGCTTGTGATTGGCTGTGTTTATAGGCGCCAAAAATTCAAAATGCGGGAGATGCCATTTCCACGAGCATGGCGAGATACTCGTCCGAGCAGCAAGCACTTACGAGTACCCTAATACTCGAACAAGCACCAAGCTTGGACGAGCATGCTCGCTCATCCCTAGTCTGGATACACGGTAAGGTCACAAGTCAAATAACGCACAGCACTGCAAAGAAAGGAACTTCAATAACCGGCAACTTGCACTGGCAGTTGCCATCTTTAAATAGCCCGTCCCTAGGTCATGTGACGTGGCCAGCGTCACATGACCTGAGATGCAAACAAGGTCGTCGACCCATACTCAAAACAAATGACAATTAGCCATGTGGTGTGATCAGCACCACATGGCTGAGTAAATGCTCTTTAGGTAACGCGCTGGCTGCCAGGCCAGTGCTTCACTCACTGCTTGTTACAGGGGCACAATCTGAGGTTAGTTGGGGGAAAAATCAAGAACAACATTAGAAAATATTATTTCACTGAAAGAGTAGTAGAAGCTTGGAACAAACTTCCAGCAGAGGTGGTTGATAAATCCACAGTAACTGAATTTAAACATGCCAGACTAGATGGACCAGGTGGTCTTTTTCTGCCATCAATTTCTATGTTTCTATGTTTCTATGACCTCCGTTTCATCTTTCCAGTTGCAGATCTGTATATTTCCCAGGCTCCTCTTCTACCATCCAAGATGGCCGCACTGTTTCTCAGACTGCTTGATGCATACTTTCCATTTGGTAGTCCGGGACACAGCCTGCTGCCCTTGGATTGGCCAGCACTGCTCATGTGAACAGTGCCGGCCAATCCAAGGGCAGGGCTGGAGAAGCAGGAAGCATCTTTGTTAGATGTCTTTGTTAGATCTTTGTCTGAGATGCAGTGTGGTCTTCTTGGATGAGGAGTCAGAGAATTAGTGAATCTGCAACTAAAAAGATGAAATGGAGATCACCATGTAAGTATTCAGTTCGTTCCACTATTATAGTGATTTTTTTTCTTGAATCATAGGGTCTGTTTTTAGCAAATCATGAGTTAATGTGAATCCCATCAGAATCTAAAAGCCTTTTTGTGGAATTCTGTGCCACAGCGTCACACTGTGTGCTTGAAGGATTAACAGTAAGTGACATTTTACACTTCACTTAGAAGATACTAAATGACCTTGTACACATATTTGTATAAAAGACAAAACAAAATCAAACATCTGCTGCAACGCAGAAACAATATTGCATGTACATCTACAAATTTACTGTGATATATATCATTAGAAAATAGCTTCAATACATGTCTTGCGATAAACTGAAGATGACAGATCTTGCTTATGAAGCTCTGGCAGCAAAGTGTTACATTATTTACTGATTGGTTCCTTGGTTAAAGGATATTTTTATCCTTATTTTTCTTTAAAAGTCTTTCAAGGGTCATAAGCTTGTATTATAGGTGTTAATATAACATACTACCTGGGAATCCTTTTATACTCCATTTAATATAGCCTTCAAAATCTATTTATCTCAGGTTCAAGGCTGTTGCTATGTATGGTGCCTTCTGTTGGTACCCCTTCATATGCTGTTGATGCCTAAATAATAGTGCCATAGGGTACATTGACCAAATAACACTTACATACAGTTGCCTAAATAACAATACTATACAGTACCGCTACCACCAGTATCCACTGCAAGTATAATATTCTGTACAGTGCCCACAGTGCCTATGAAAATACCATCATATGGGGATCAAACAATACAAATGTGCAGTAACAAAATGCAATACAATAAACATAAAACTTTGGGTGACGGGCACTTGTGAGGTACCCCTTTAGCTAGGTTAGCTGATACGCTCTGTCACAGACCCCTAAGGCCAGCACTGTACTATCTAGTAAATAAACATTAAAACCTAACCTCTCTGAGGTTCCACCTAGACTATATTTCCTACAAATATCATCAATGTGTCCATTTTAAGGGTTTAGGAAGTTGACTGTTATAGCTTATGGAGTCTGTCAAGGCCGAGGCACAGTTAGGAAAGGATTTGGAGAGGTGCATGATTTGGGTCTGTACCAGAGGCGTAGCTATAGGGGGTGCAGAGGTAGCAGTCGCTACTGGGCCCAAGAGCCTGAGGAAGCCCAAAGACCCTTGTGCTATGTAAGAGGACATCAATATTATAAAAAGTGCATGCTGGTCAAGATACACCTCTGGCTGGAGGGAAGGGGTTAGGTCAATTTGGCATGGGGGGGAGCTGTTTCAGTTTTTGCCTCACGCAGCAGGAAGTATATGTGCTTCCCTGTCCCTTGCCACAAAGCACTGAGGTAAGGGGGGCCCAAGCTGAACTCTTGCACCAGGGCCCATGAGCCTTTAGCTACACCCCTGGTCTCTATTCTTCTCTTTCAGGACCTGAAAAGCACCTTTCTCCTGTCTGTGCTACGTTAAGATTAGAGATGAGCGAGCATGCTCATCCGAGCTTGGTGCTTGTTCGAGTATTAGGGTACTCGTAAGTGCTCGCTGCTCGGACAAGTATCTCGCCATGCTCGAGGAAATGGCATCTCCCGCATTTTGAATTTTTGGCGCCTATAAACTCAGCCAATCACAAGCCAGGAGACTCTGCGGTACACCCAGCATCACGTGGGGCCCTTACATGTCGATAGCAGGGGTTGGCTGGCCTGATCAGGTGACCCTGGAATATACTAGTGACTGCCCGCGGTGCTCGGCTCAGATGCTGTCTGGATGTCGTTAGGGACAGAGCTGCTGCGTTTCAGGGAGAGTGTTAGGGTCTGGATTTAGTTCTCTGTTAAGCAGGAGTGATCTCAAAAGAACCCAACAGCCCTTCTAAGGGCTACAAGACATTTTTTTTGCCTCCTGGCTGGGCTGGCTGGCACTAGTAGTGCAGCTATCGCCATATATAACCCTTTTTTTTAATTGTTTTATCTCAGTGATACAAATCCATTTCATACAGCAGTGTGGAACCATTCTGTGTGTCACAGTTCAGCTGTCCACTCACCACAAACCACAATCCGTTTCTGATTGTGTCCAGGTGTCCAGGTTCTGATTTTCTGTCCAGGTGACCCATACTGTACGTCATGTAATCAAATACGGTCTTTTGCTTTCACTGATACAGCTACATTACAAAAATCTCTGTGCGACACTTGTCTGGGATGCAGTCAAAATAGCCACAGTCAGCAGGGGCTGAGTTTGCTCTCTGATAGTTTCTGCACGTCACGTTAAAAAAAAAAAAATATATATATATATATATATATAAAAATATATATATATATATATAAAAAAAAATAGTTTTTTTTTGTTGTTTTATCTCAGTGATACAAATCCATTTCATACAGCTGTGTGGAACCATTCTGTGTGTCACAGTTCAGCTGTCCAGTCACCACAAACCACAATCCGTATTTTCTGTCCAGGTGACACATTCTGTACGTCACTTAATTAAAAAAGGTCTTTTGCTCTCACTGAAACAGCTACATTACAAAAATCTCTGTGCGACATTTGTCTGGGTTGCACTTAAGCAGACCAAGTCTGCCTAATCTAATAGTTTCAGTGAAAAATAGAAAACAAACACACAAACACAGACCACTTACCTCTTCCTGCAGTGGGATAATACACACAGCGATGTCACTGTACAGAGATAATAAACACAGTGATGTCACCGTACAGGGATAATACACACAGCGATGTCACTGTACAGAGATAATAAACACAGTTATGTCACCGTACAGGGATAATACACACAGCGATGTCACTGTACAGGGATAATAAACACAGTGATGTCACAGTACAGGGATAATACACACAGCGATGTCACTGTACAGAGATAATAAACACAGTGATGTCACAGTACAGGGATAATAAACACAGTGATGTCACAGTACAGGGATAATAAACACAGTGATGTCACCGTACAGGGATGATACACACAGCGATGTCACTGTACAGAGATAATAAACACAATGATGCGACTTGTTAAGAAAAAAAGTTAGCCATTTTGCAATCTGTAAAGGGGGGGGGGGGCACTCTTGATCTTTGCACTGGGCCCACCAATGTCTTAAAACGGCCCTGCGGATTGTGTTTTGTATATAGGTGGATAAGTTAGAGCAAAATTACCAGTTCTGGTGGAAGTTGACATCTGGCAGTCTACAATCGCTCTGCGCTGCTGGTAAACTCTGGATAACATGTTTAATGTCGAATTCCATCTCGTGGCACGTCGCACAACAGTCGGTGAGCGGGCAGTTGTAGGCGGCGCTGCGCTGCGCTGCCCTGAGAGTGGCAGCATCTGTGGTCGACTTGCGGAAATGCGCACAGATGCGGCGCACCTTGGTGAGCAAATCAGACAGATTGGGGTATGTCTTGAGGAACCACTGAACTATGAGATTGAACACGTGGGCCAGGCATGGCACATGTGTCAGTCTGCCGAGTTGCAGAGCCGCCACCAGTTTACGCCCGTTGTCACACACAACCATGCCTGGCTTGAGGTTCACCGGTGCCAGCCACACATCGGTCTGCGCCGTGATGCCCTGTAACAGCTCTTGGGCAGTGTGCCTTTTGTCACCTAAGCTCAGGAGTTTGAGCACCGCCTGCTGGCGCTTACCCACGGCGCTGCTGCTGCGCCTAGAGCTACCGACTGATGGCGCCGTGCCCACGGATGGTAATTCGGTGGAGGAGGAGGAGGAGGGGTCGGAGGAGGAGGCATAGTAAGTCTGAGAGACCGAGACCGAGGTAGGCCCTGCAATCCTCGGTGTGGGCAGTACATGAGCGGCCCCAGGGTCAGTCTCGGTCCCAGCCTCCACCAAGTTAACCCAATGTGCCGTCAGTGAGATATAGTGTCCCTGCCCGGCAGCACTTGTCCACGTGTCCGTGGTTAGGTGGACCTTCTCAGAAACAGCGTTGGTCAGGGCACGGATGATGTTCTGTGACACGTGCTGGTGTAGGGATGGGACGGCACATCAGGAAAAATAGTGGCGGCTGGGGACCGAATACCGAGGGGCAGCCACCGCCATGAGATTGTGAAAGGCCTCGGTCTCTACCAGCCTATAGGGCAGCATCTCCAGGCTCAGCAATTTGGAGATGTGGACGTTGAGGGCTTGGGCATGTGGGTGGGTGGAACTGTATTTCCTCTTGCGCTCCAGCGTCTGCTGTAAAGACAGCTGAACGCTGCGCTGGGACACATTGGTGGACACTGTGGAGGATCGTGGAGGCGAAGGTGTGGTTTTCCGGCAGGAGGCGCTCGTGCCGGGGTCCTGGGCAGGGGGTTGACTAGCAGAGGCAGCGAGTGACGTATGTTATTACGTACCATGCAGTATGGAGCAATTACATGGAAACTATTAGATTAGGCAGACTTGGTCTGCTTAAGTGCAACCCAGACAAATGTCACACAGAGATTTTTGTAATGTAGCTGTTTCAGTGAGAGCAAAAGACCTTTTTTAATTAAGTGACATACAGAATGTGTCACTTGGACAGAAAATACGGATTGTGTTTTGTATATAGGTGGATAAGTTAGAGCTAAATTACGTATGTTATTACGTACCGTGCAGTATGGAACAATTACACGGAAACTATTAGATTAGGCAGACTTGGTCTGCTTAAGTGCAACCCAGACAAATGTCGCACAGAGATTTTTGTAATGTAGCTGTTTCAGTGAGAGCAAAAGTCCTTTTTTAATTAAGTGACGTACAGAATGTGTCACCTGGACAGAAAATACGGATTGTGCTTTGTATATAGGTGGATAAGTTAGAGCACAATTACGTATTTTATTACGTACCGTGCAGTATGGAGCAATTACACTGAAACTATTAGATTAGGCAGACTTGGTCTGCTTAAGTGCAACTCAGACAAATGTCGCACAGAGATTTTTGTAATGTAGCTGTTTCAGTGAGAGCAAAAGACCTTTTTTAATTAAGTGACGTACAGAATGTGTCACCTGAACAGAAAATACGGATTGTGGTTTGTGGTGACTGGACAGCTGAACTGTGACACACAGAATGGTTCCACACAGCTGTATGAAATGGATTTGTATCACTGAGATAAAACAACAAAACTTTTTTTTTTATTTTTTTTGGAGCAATTACACTGAAACTATTAGATTAGGCAGACTTGGTCTGCTTAATTGCAACCCAGACAAATGTCGCACAGAGATTTTTGTAATGTAGCTGTATCAGTGAGAGCAAAAAACCTTTTTTAATTAAGTGACGTACACAATGTGTCACCTGGACAGAAAATACGGATTGTGGTTTGTATATAGGTGAATAAGTTAGAGCAAAATTACTAGAGATGAGCGAGCACTAAAATGCTCGGGTGCTCGTTATTCGAGTCGAACTTTTCCCGATGCTCGGGTGCTCATTTTGATTAACGAACCCCATTGAAGTCAATGGGGGACTCGAGCATTTTTGCAGGGGACCAAGGCTCTGCCTAGGGAAGGCTGGGTGAAAACCTGGAAACCTCAGAAAATGATGGAAACACCACGGAAATGGACAGGAAACAGCAGGGGCAGCATGCATGGATGCCTCTGAGGCTGCCTAATCCCACCATTACCCCAAATTCTCCTAGTGGGGAATGTGTGGTATCGATTCTTCTCAGTTTAAAATCGTATATGTCCCCTATCTTGGGACCATATATTTCATGGATTTTTCGAACACGGAAAAGGAAAAAGAGCTTGCTCTGGCCAGGGGAGTGTCTTTTCTACTGCAGCTAAAGGGACGTGTCCATGCTCTGCCTATCACAGGTCAGGAGCCAATTAAAAGAGGAACCAACAAAAATAAGTATAATATCTAATACGTCCCCTATCCGGGTAAATTGTTTGGAGAGAGGGTCTGTAGGTGGGGGGCAAGCTGGGGGGAGGAGGTTGAGCTGGAGGAGCCAGAGGAGTGCCCCCTGGGCTAGCGTGTGTGGTGGTGACAACAGCCGGATGTAGTTAGAATGACGACGCAGGACCCCAACTTAAAAATTTAGCATCAACTGGTACAGTCGTAAATTATGAGATTGATCAAGTGTGGTATGGCTTCTATGTATACTACTCAGTTTAATACCGTATATGGCAACTATCCGGAAAAATAGTTTGGAGAGAGAGAAAGATAGGAAAAAGACGTAAATTGTTTGGAGAGAGGGCCTGTAGGTGGACCTCCGGAAAAATTGTTTGGAGAGATGGCCTGTAGGTGGACCGAGGGGACCTCCGGAAAAATTGTTTGGAGAGAGGGCCTGTAGGTGGACCTCCGGAAAAATTGTTTGGAGAGAGGGCCTGTAGGTGGACCTCCGGAAAAATTGTTTGGAGAGAGGGCCTGTAGGTGGACCTCCGGAAAAATTGTTTGGAGAGAGGGCCTGTAGGTGGACCTCCAGAAAAATTGTTTGGAGAGAGGGCCTGTAGGTGGACTTCTGGAAAAATTGTTTGGAGAGAGGGCCTGTAGGTGGACCTCTGGAAAAATTGTTTGAATAGAGGACCTGTAGGGGGCCCTCCTGAAAAATTGTGGTAAAAGAGTGCCAGTTGGACCTCTAAAAAATGGCGTTTTTTTGGTCAGCGTTAGGCAAAGACGACATGGAGGAGGAGGAGGAGTAGAGAAGAGCAAGTCTGCCTAATCTAATAGTTTAAGTGTAATTGCTCTATACCAGGGCTGGCCAACCTGCTGCTCTCCAGCTGTTGCAAAACTACAACTCCCAGCATGCCCAGTCATCCTACAGCTATCATCCTACAGCAGGGCATGGTGGGAGTTGTAGTTTTACAACAGCTGGAGAGCCTCAGGTTGGCCAGCCCTGCTCTATACTGCACGGTACGTAATAACATACGTAATTTTGCTCTAACTTATCCACCTATACATTTTCTTGTTCAGATTGAACAAGTTTGTGGGTTTCAGTACAGCAGGCCCATTTATTTTTTTTTTTTATATAATACACTTATATACAGAAAATGTTGAACCCCAGGGCTAAGGGTCGAGGACGAGGGCGTGGGCATTTAATTACTGCAGGGGGCAGAGGCCGTGGTCCTGGGCAGGGTGAGACAGTACCTGCTGATGAGGGAGCAGGGGAACGCCGCAGAGCTACACTCCCTAGTTTCATGTCTCAACTTACAGGGACACGTGGTAGAGGACTGTTGAAACCACAACAGTGCGAACAGCTGATGTCGTGGATTGCGGACAATGCTTCAAGTAATTTGTCCACCAGTCAGTCTTCCACGCAGTCCACCCACGTTACCCAAGGGAGCACTCCTCTGGCTCCTCCACCTCAACCTCCTTCCCCCCAGTCTGCCCTCTCCCAGGAAAATTTGGAATGCGATCCGGCATACTCTGAGGAACTGTTTTCTGGACCCTTATGTTTATGTGCCTCGCCTTTCTTGGTCTGGGTGAGCACAATTGCCATGAGGGTAACCACCCGGCTGTTGCCTGAGAATTTGGGTTAATGGTGGGATTAGGCAGCCTCAGAGGCATCCATGCAGGCTGCCCCTGCTGTTTCCTGTCCATTTCCATGGTGTTTCCATCATTTTCTGATGTTTCCAGGTTTTCACCCAGCCTTCCCTAGGCAGAGCCTTGGTCCCCTGCAAAAATGCTCGAGTCTCCCATTGACTTCAATGGGGTTAATTACTCAAAACGAGCACCCGAGCATCGGGAAAAGTTTTTCTCGAATAACGTGCACCCGAGCACTTTAGTGCTCGCTCATCTCTAGTTAAGATACAACAACTGGAGCTTCAGGCCGGCTGTTTTAACTTGACACAGGCAGCAAGTCCTTAGGAACCGAGGGTGCAGAGCGCAGCTCCGGAAGACCCAGCAGGTTGTGTCCTTCCTTAGGATATGTGTGTCACGGATGTGTACGTGTTTATGTTCAGCCAGCCAGTGGTTGTTTCATGACTTCTAGTCTGCCAATGTTTTTTCTAGCATGTAGCGGAATCATGATTTTTGGTAGGCAGCACACTGACCAATTCATTTCTATGGGGTCACGTACACATCTGTATTTTTTGGAAGATCCATGCAGTCTTACCGACATGGCCGGGTGCACAAAGCCTAAGGGTGGACATGTGTGTGCGTATGTGTGTGTAAAGTGCATGTATGTGTATAATGTGAATACTGTATGTGTAAAGTATGTGTATAAGCATTTATGTGTACAGTATGGAGTATTGTTTATAGGTGTGTTCATATGACCCCGTCAGTGCTGGGAGGACAGGACAGGAGCTGTCTCATACACTGCAAGTCTGGAGTGCACAACTGGCTCATCTGAAAGGGGCCAAAGTGTCTATCCCAGCACAACATTTATCATCCAGTCGGAGCCCCTGTGAGAAATTTAGCGCATCTACAGTATAGATGGCTTGTCTAAGTTCACGAAGATTGGTAAATCTGCTCTATTATGTAGTAGAAGTCAAAGCCTTTATTAAAATCCTATCACTGTACAATGTTCCTAGAAAGTGGGCAGGGGCATAACTAATTCATAGGGCCCCATAGAAAAATAAGATGAGGCCCTCGCCACATAGTGTAAGAAAATTAAAACAGCAGCATAAGCAGTATTATTTAAATTATTTTAATAATAGCACTGTATATCAGAAAACCCACATTATATTTAAAAAAAAAAAATTGTTATTCCTCACAAAAAGATGTTCATGCACCTAAATCCTCCCCCCAATAGCAAGTGCTATGGCTGCTATGACTGTACTTACGCCCATGGAAAAAAGACTGCTCTTTAACAGCCAACTATTAACCCCTTCACCCCCAGAGCGTTTTTCGTTTTTCACTCACAGCTTTTCCAGGGCCAAAACTTTTTTATTTTTACATTCACATAGCCGTATGAGGGCTTTTTTTTGTTATACTTTCTAATGGCTGGAAAAAATTCCAAATGCCGTGGAATTGGAATTAAAATGCAATTCAGCCACAGTTTTATGGGTTTTGTTTTTATGGTGTTCCCTATGCATTAAAACTGATCTGTTGGCTTCATTCTCCAGGTCAGTATGATTATGCTGATACCACATTTGTATAGTTTTTCTCGTGTTTTAATACTGAAAAATAAAAACCTTGAAAAAATTATTTTTTTCTTTTGATCACCTTATTCTTACCCCTATAACTTTTTTGTAGCATACAGAGCTCTCTGAGGAATAATTTTTTGTGGGGCGATCTGTGCTTTTCATATTTACCATTTTGAGGCGTGTATGACTTTTTGATTACTTTTTGTTCAATTTTGGGGGGAGATAAAGTGCCCAAAAAAGGATGAAACTGTCATTTTGATTTGTTTTTTTTTTTTAGTTTCATTGTTTACCGTATGGGATAAATATTTTTATATTTTGGGGAAAGGGGAGTGAATTGAATTTTTATATATATATTTTTTTTACTTTTTGTACACATTTTAAAAGTTCCTATGATTCTATAGAATCCTATTTTTTCTAAAAATTCAGGTACTGTATAGGATCAATTCACTCATCCCTACTTTGGGGTAGATTCTGAGTGACACTACCTCTCGAAAAGAAAACTTTTACCACAACAGGCTAAAGTATTTATACCGTTTGTGTCACCTAAATGATGTCCATGATAGGGTTGCACCGGGTTTCGAACTTTCAATACTCAATCAATACTTTTGTACCCGAATCGATACGATACTGGGATTTGCTATTTTCGCTACTGCGCCCCCCCTCACTATTATATTCATTGATGACACAGTGGCCATATCTCCTATGCGGTGAACGCCGTATTAGAAAAATAAAATGAAAAACACGGAATTTGTCATTTTTTTTAGTCACCTTGTCCCCCCAAAAAATAGGATAGGACTGTTCTATTATGGGCCGGACATTCCATAAATCGGGAAAGCACGCAGCTTTTTTGGTGGTTTACTTTTTTTCATGTGGTATCGAATGATATCGAGTATCGCAATACTTTTTTATGGTATTGAAATTGAATCAAACTTTTAGTATCGTGACAACCCTAGTCCAAGAAATCCCAATTGGAGGACATGAAGCATATTTTATTCTCAGGACTCATTTAGAACCAGGGCTGGAATGTGGAATCAAGTCAACCTTCCCATTTCTTCTGAGAGGATGAGTGGACTCACCAAAAAAATGGAAGATACTTGAATGTAAAAGGTCCTTTTCTGGGCCCAAGTTCCTTTTTTACCATTCTTGCGTCACACTATTTTATATTGTAATGTATGATATGGAAATTCATCTTCATTTTTCTGTTTATATGTCATAAGAACAAAAGCGGCGTGACTTGCCATTGTGATGCACATTCATGCAAAGTCATCTGATGAACATTTCTCCTGGGGAATGCTTTGTAACTGAAGGAAATTAATTTTCATTTGAATGTATATAAGGTGCAGCCATACAGGGTAATACATTTTTTCCTTTTTTACTACTTTGGCTTTTTTTTTTTTTTTTGCATTTCCTGAACGCAATTAATTGTTTTTCACCGGGATCACGACTTCACTATTGTAATCTTTTGTCATTTTCTCCCTTGCCTATTTTCCACAATTACTACTTAGCATTATTTCTGTTCATTATTTAGTACTCAATTAATCTTGAGTGTATATAGAAAGGATTACAGTTAATTATAATGAGGGGGCACCATACATTTTCTGTCATTTTCCATGACTAACAATTCAGCATGCACAGATAATACTATGATTAGTAGAAATTAAAAACGACCTTCTCATAAACACAGAACAATACATTATTATGAACTGTTGCTAAAACCTTTCCATGATGTGTTTATCCTTATACAAATTATGGCCGGAAACAATATATATCTAACGCCCACACAGAAACCGCAATTAACTGTATCATGTTATCACTGTTCTGATCACCTATTATGCTACATAGAAATCCCTTAAATAATTACACTCTCATAGATTGGCTTTAAAATGTTACAGACTGAACCGAATGTTAGAGAAAATTACAATTGAAAACCTTTACAAGCTAAAACAAGGAATAAGATTCTTATTATGCAAATAGGCAAAAGTTACATTGATTATTGGGCAATAAACTCAAAAATTCAAAGGAGTTCTCGATGTTGTTATGAAATAATATAATATGAACGTTTGGGGGGGGGGGGTGATGAATCCATGTTTTTACCATGGCCAGGCAAAAATCCAGGATGAGAAACCCTTGATTCTTTTCCAGATATGAAGATCCAAGACAGCAAGTATTATACAGTAGCTCTTGTCTCAGTTATCATACCAAGACACACCAGACATCCATCCCCTAACCTCTCCAGCCTTTCTTCTTACCTTGCCTTCTTTCTTCTGCTTTCATTCTTTCCTTTCTCACACCATTTGTAACATTGTTTTAATGGTGTACATTTGAAATGTGGAGGGAAAATCACCTGGCACTTAAAGGGGTTGTCCGAGTTATTTTTTTGTTCTTTATATGTTTCTAACTTGTCAGGTATAACAACTTTCCCATATACTTTGTGTTTCTAAAGCTGCTGGTTTCTCAGAGTTGACCGAGGGTCACATGACCTGTGATGTCACCTTATCTCCCTGGTCTGTGATGTTTCGTTCACAAGCCTCAGAGTTCAGATAACAGTCTGTACATGAGATGTCACTGGCCACGCCCCCTTTCTTTGCCCGGCTCCTGCTATCTGCTCTCCCTGGATTCCTTCAGATAAAACATTAACCCCTTCAGCCAGAACACACTGAGGGCTCAAGGCTTTACAACAAATAGCTACAGCAGTGAGAGGAGACAAATGCTGGGCAAGGAGCTAAAGAGGAATTGTATTGTACAAGAACAGGTAGGGAGAATTTCCTGTGTGTATCAGCAGTGTCATTGTACAGCTGGGACTTGTAGTCCTACACAAACAACATGCTGCTGAGTATCCCAGCAGGCAGACATCTACTCACAGCACTTATATTCACTGCCTTTGCAGAGAAGGGGGGATGGGGGAGGGGCAGAGATTGTTATTACTGCATGTAAACAAAGGCCAGAAGGGAACCAGGGAAATGAGGAAATATAGATTTTTATTTTGCCTAAAACTTGCTGAACTTAGTTATATATTGCCACCCATCAGATTTACAGTGCTATTTTTTTTTTTCATAACTTGGACAACCCCTTTAAGGCAAGTTTATATGCGCTGATGGAACAGCCAATTCCTTCCCCACAGTCGGCTGCTCGCTCAGTGAAGGAGACTGTTGCATTTACATGCGATCTCCTTCACAGCCATTGCGATCTCTCGTCCCCATACAGAATCATTGTTTCTGGGCAGCAGATCGCTATTTACACAGCAACATCTGCTGCCCAGAAATGATGATTGATGTAGCTGCATGAACGACAGGATCACCCAATGAACAAGCGTTTTGCACGTTCATTCTGTGATCGGCGGCACATTTAGATGGCCAGATTATCAGGAACGATTATTGATACATGTTAAGCTACCTTTAGGTGTAATATTTACTATAAACGTAAACAATGATTCTCCTAGACTGAACACCCACAAAGAAAGCCACCAATTCTTCCTAGCAGCCATGGCAAACCCTGAAGTCTATATTTTTGTAAAGGCAATGTATGAAGATCATGTATAATTATATATAACTAGCTGAAAGACCCAGCTTCGCCTGGGTATATTTCATCTATTTCATTTAATGTTTCTGTGTGTCGTTGCAGAGAAAAAGTCAATGCAGCTGACAGAAGTTGATTTTTACCTTTATTTTTTCAATCCCCATTGGCTGCGGAGTGGGAGGGGGCATGACCTGACCAGGTCTGGGGCATGGTTTACCGGGACCTTGGGGGAGGGTGCTTTTAGGTCCTTCTTTTCAGGGTGGCCTGTATTATAGGTCAATGCCATGGTAATTTGAGGAAACACAGTGGGTAGCAGTGAAAGAAAACATTGCTTCGCACGGGTATATTTAATCTATATCATTTAATGTTTGTGTGTGTGTGTGTCATTGCAGAGAGAAAGTCTCCTTCCAACCCATTCCTGTAGCTGGCAGAAGTTGATTTTTACCTTCATTTTTTCAATCCCCATTGGCTGCGGAGTGGGAGAGGGCATGACCTGACCGGGGCCGT
Source organism: Rhinella marina (assembly GCA_900303285.1). Taxonomy (NCBI): domain Eukaryota; kingdom Metazoa; phylum Chordata; class Amphibia; order Anura; family Bufonidae; genus Rhinella; species Rhinella marina. The sequence goes on along the minus strand of ONZH01023088.1, from coordinate 11,113 downwards.
GGTTTAGCGGGACCTTGGGGGGGGTTGCTTCTAAGTCCTTTTAGTGGAAGAAAACATCTTTTATTACTACTGAACAGTAGTAGTCTAATATTAGTCTATTTCATCTAATGTTTCTGTGTGTTGTTGCAGAGAGAAACTCACCCTCCCACCCCTGCAGCTGATTATTTTTACCTTCATTTTTTCAATCCCAATTGGCTGCGGAGGGGAAGGGGGCGTGGCCTGACAGCGTCGGGGTGTGGCTTAGTGAAACCTGGAGCAGGTGTTGTAAGTCCTTCTGTTGAGAGTGGTGTGAATCACAGGTCGGTGCCATGGTAATTTATGAGGACACGCAATGGGTAGCAGTGGAAGATTTACTACCAAACGGTCATAGTCTAAAATTAGTTTAATGCAATGGAAACCACGGCACTCAATAGATTTCAAACTTTTAGTAATTTATTTGATCCATCCAAAATTCAAATCTGTGGACATTGGCCAACGTTTCAGTCTAAACCTAGACCATGTTCATGGCCTAATATATATAAGAGGTAAGTATTACTTATATGATACAATAAATCAGGCAGAAAAATTATATAAACACAAAAATGGACAATGGGAGGCAACGCCTTAGTCACAATTATAATATTAGTAACAGTGTCATATTCAATAGGGTATAGAGACATCCATGTGGAGCTTTCATGCAGCAGGGGACTCGATATCGTTGAGGATATCATAAGGAGCAGAAGTCTTCATTGAAGAGGTCCTGGCAAAAAATGGCATCAAGTATATTATAACTCCTAGTGTATGGTAGCTTATAGTTTGTGCAAAATATCTGATCAGGGCAGGAAAGAAGCACTTAGACATCCATGTGGAGCTTTCATACAGCAGGGGACTCGATATCGTTGAGGATATCATAAGGAGCAGAAGTCTTCAAGTCTGGAAGAAGAGGGAGCAACCGGATCGCACGACTGAAAGAACGTGAGGCGTTCTGGATTTTTGAACTTGGTACTTTATCTCCTAAGGGTCTAAATAGAGATTTCGATTTTTGTATTTCATAATTGCATATTTTCTGTATTTCTAAGGTTCTATTGTCTCCTTCCCTCCATAGACCAAATGACCCCTCGACTTTCAGGTAGTAGCCCTTAACCTAATATTAATAGTGCATGCCATTATTAGTATAAGTTCACTAATTGCATGTTGTGTTCAACCTCTATATTTACTCCTAATTCTACATGACCAGCTATTGCATGTCTGTCTGCATGTTTTTCATTTGCTACTGTACATTAACTTATTTCTATATTCTTATTTACATATTCATCAATACCTTTCTACCCTCTTTATCCTATTCCCCGCTCCCTAACTCCTCTACATCATCCAGCACTCCAGGGCGCCTGCGCCAGTAGTTCAGCCTGCCAGTACCCTGACTGGCCTCATACACCTAGTGCGCATGCGCCGCCTGGACGTGACGTCAGGATGCGACTGGCGACCGGCACTTCTTATGCCCGCACTTTTCATTCACACTCCAGCATCCTTCATTGAACCGGGAATGCTGGACGTATCTAAGGTAAGCCCCATTACCACCAATGACTGCATCAAATTTCTACCGATGTCATCCCAGCTGATCTTACCCCATTACAGTTTGTCTGCCACCTAGGACTCTGTGAAATGCCTACTGCCATAGCGTTAGTTTAACCAACTCCACCGCAGTTTATCTTTTTGGATTCATGGGGCATTTTCTTTGCTGAGATATACCTGCTTCACTCTATCCATCACTTAGCAATACTATTATCCTATACTCTGAACATTTCATGAGCCTCCTTATGCATTATGCCCTTTAATACTAATATTACTAAGTGCTTCTTTCCTGCCCTGATCAGATATTTTGCACAAACTATAAGCTACCATACACCAGGAGTTATAGTATACTTGATGCCATTTTTTGCCAGGACCTCTTCAATGAAGACTTCTGCTCCTTATGATATCCTCAACGATATCGAGTCACCTGCTGCATGAAAGCTCCACATGGATGTCTCTATACCCTATTGAATATGACACTGTTACTAATATTATAATTGTGACTAAGGCGTTGCCTCCCAGCCTGATTTATTGCATCATATAAGTAATACTTACCTCTTATATATATTAGGCCGTGAACAAGGTCTAGGTTTAGATCGAAACGTTGGCCAATGTCCACAGATTGAATTTTGGATGGATCAAATAAATTACTAAAAGTTTGAAATCTATTGAGTGCCGTGGTTTCCATTACATTTGCATATAATTATACCACAGAGCACCAACCACAAGCTAGGAGTCCCGCCAACTATACCCCTAAAATTAGTCTAAAGCATAAGTTATATTTATGGTAACCGGAATACCCCTTTAACAGTATCGTCCACAGTGCTCTGCCCCTTTAAAGCATTGAATAGAAATGACTGGATTGTTACCTGAGATCCTCAGCTGGCTGCTAATTACCTGACTGTGTTGTTATGGAAACCTGCCCTCCCTGTGTGTGTCTGTGCAGAGACTGGCAGTTGGGGTTTAAAACCAATGCTGTCAGGCTAATATTGGCTAATGCAGTTAATATTTGGGGAATATCTCGGGAACGTTATGTCCTAGACAGATGAGACCTGGTCTAAAACCTTCCTGGGCACCTGATGTACCTGTGTGCTGAATTTGGTGAAAATCGGTCCAGTAGTTTGGTCGCGCATAGAGAACAGACAGACGGACAGACAGACAGAAACTCATTTTTATAATATTAAGAAATAATTTTTAAGTTATATCTTAACTGAGCTACGCACCGTCACATGACCCCTATTGACCAATTGAATCCTGCAGGTCCTTCAGTCTTTGCCTCACTGATATAGACACAGTTTTGCAACAGGTTTCCATAACAGCTCAGCCATTTTTCTTCTTTGTTATAGGTCACTGTTAAGTAGGCCGGGCACTTTGGATATCACTGTAAAGGGTATGGGACACTGTGGAGGTCACTGTAAAGGGGAGCAGGGCACTGTAGAAGTCACTGTGAAGGGGGAAGGGGTGCTGTGGAGTTCACAGTTAAGAAGGGTGGGGCACTGTGGAGGTGTATAGAACTGGTGGGATTGGTGAAGTAATTACTTCTCCTCCCCCAAAAATTTTCTCCAAGAGCGCCACTCACTGTTCGGTATATCCAGTGCAAAAGATGTAGACAATAAAAATGTATGACTAAAGTAATAAAATACTGGTAAAACAAACCTATTTGATATAAGTATATGAAGAAAGAAGTATATAAATAGTTTGATATAAAATATAATGCACTCACTTGACACGGGGGGTTGTCAACAGGATAAGCTCAAGACACCTGAGACTACCACCTCCCGGCCAGGATCGCACGTAGGATCTAAATTTCACCATTAGGCTACTTTCACACTAGCATTTTTGCTGAATCCATCATGTATCAGGAAAAATTCTTCTGTTACTGATAATACAACCGTCTGCATCCGTTATGAATGAATCCGATTGTCTTATCTTTAATGTAGCCAAGACGGATCCGTCATGAACTCCAATGAAAGTCAAAGGGGGACAGATCCGTTTTCCATTGTGTCAGAGTTAAACAGATCTGTCCCCATGGACTTGCATTGTGGGTCATGTTGGATCCATTTTGCTCCGCATCCCAGGACGGAAAGAAAACTGCAACTTGCTGCTTTTTGCTCTCCAATATAAGAACGCAACCAAACGGAACGGAATGCTTTTGGGAGCACTCCATTCTGTTCAGTTACGTTTTGTCCCCGTTGACAATGAATGGGGACAAAACGGAAGCATTTTTTTCTGGTATTGGGACCCTATGACGGAATTCAATACCAGAAAATAGAAACGCCAGTGTGAAAGTAGCCTTACAGAGAGAGGCACAGATGGGAACATGCCACTGGGTGGAGTACTTTTCTGCAGTCAATGATGCATTCCTGCCCTGCCTGTACCCCTCAGTCCCCTCCAGACACACACCCCCCTCCCAAGTTGAATTTTACCTTGCGTTTTTAAATCCCTGTCGGCTGCGGAGTGGGAGAGGCATGGCCTAACCGATCGGGTGCATGGCTTAGCGGAGGGGGGGCGGAGTTTTAAAGTCCCTCTTTTGAGGCTGGCCTGAGTGGCCACCCTATTCATTGGCGGCACTGGTGATGTCTATCATCCTTCTGTTGCTGGAGAGAAGGGACTGATCACTAACAGAGGCTGCTTCCTCCACGTGCAGGCCCCCGATGAAAGTGCTGAGAGAGACAAGTCCCAGTGCCTGCATGTGGAGGGACCTGTCTCTTTCAGGGCGCTCAAAGTGCTGCTTCCCATGGAAGGGATAATAAGGGCGATAAGCTGATATATCACAATCATCTAAAACAGGTATATACAAGACATACACAAGACCCTCTACATTATTCTTTAATAGTAGCCTTGCTGCACTGTATAGGGAAAATTTCTTTAGTGTGTCTTTAAGTCACATATAGCTTTAAAATGTTTGTCTGCAGGTTTCCCTTGTCTAATATGAATGTCTTTCTCGCACAGAATTAAACCACAGAAATAAATGCAACAATCTGACAATGTATATATGCCATATGCTCCCCAGTCTTTATCCAAAGCTCACCAACAGAAAGATAGCGAACCACCACCCGGTATAGCCTTACAGGGCAGCCAGCTAGGAATCGCTACTCTATTAGAAGTCCCTTTAATGATCAGCCTGGGCTGCTGCATCAACATGGCATTATAACATTACTGATGGAGAGATGTTGTGTCATGTGTACAGCACAGGCGCAGTCCACAATGGCTTAGGCGCATCTGCTCAGTGATGTACTTTTAATCTGGAGAGAGGCTTCAGTTTACGTCTCTTATTTTTTAAGTGTTTATGCCTGAATGAAGAACCTCTTTGTAGCATATGCTGATGTCCCTCAATATTTTTTGGGATATTCTGCTCTGTGTAATATGATCCCTCTTTTGATGTTCCTTTCCTGACTTTGGCATCAGACTCTGCATCAGAAAACCTGAATATGTAACGCAGTCTCATAGTTTCAGTCTCAGTGACTGTAGAAATTCTGAACCGTCACAGAAAGTGCAATAGATAAAGTGCAATGCCAGATAAAGGGGGAGGAGGCACTGATAAGTGGAGAAAGAGGCAATTTCATTAAAGAAGAACTCCCGCAAAAATTTTTATTGTCTGACCTGTTAGAAAGGTGCATGATATAATCTGTAGTGAATGTCATTTTCTTATCAGAGGCTGAAATTGAGAGTTTCCCCTCTCTTCTTATTATAGCTGTGTCATGTGACCAACTCCCTGACCTCCAACTGACCCAGGACAGCAAGCCAGTCACTTCTCTATTCAATCCTATGAGACTGAAAGTGAGGCTCCCATAGGAAAATTAGACTTCCTGTCCACACATAAGGTGCTGTGTGAGTTGGTGGGTCTAATTCCTAGTCACATGACACAGATAAGAAACTTCAGGATGATATAACTCAAAAATTCAGCTACTGGTAAGAAAATGACATTCACTACAGGTTACATCATGTACATTTCTAGCAGGACATGGAATATAATTTTTTGCTGGAGTTCTTCTTTAAACAGATATAGCACACAACTGAATATGTTTATATAAACCATTGATTTATAACGAGATGTGAATTATTATTATAATTCAATTTAAATTGTTATTAATTCCAGAGAGCTGTACATATAAAATGATTTTTTGTACATAATATAAAATAAGTACAGTAACCATGAACTAATACTGATGCAGGTGGAGAGAAGACCCTGTCTGCATTTGCTTAAAATCTACAAAGGAAGGAGACATTAGATGTAGGCAAAAGCTGTTCTTATTGGTTATTGAAGGTTGTAGGCGTTTCTGAACTAAGGGGTTTCATGTGGCTTTTGAAGATTTCAAAAGTGGGGAGAGACTGGAGTGATATGTTAGGGTAGTAAGTTCCAGGGCATGCACTAGAAAAATGCTGGAGATGGCTATGTGAGGAGCAGACAAGGGGAGGGCAAATAAGGTTTTGTGAGGACCAAAGATTACATGTGGGTATGTGTTGGCAGATTAGTTAAGAGATATGTGATGGGTACAGGTTGTGAACAGTCTTGCATACCATTGGTAATATTTTCATCTGTGCAGGTCAATAGGAAGACAATACAAAGGCTGGAAGAATGGAGAAGGGGAAGAGAAACTAGTGGAGAGGTGGATTAAGTGGGCACCAGAGTTGTGTGTAGTTTGGTGTGGATTAGGATGGGAAGCCACAGGGTAGGATGTTGCAGTAGTCTATGCAGGAGATAATGGTGGTATTCATAGTATTTTTGTTGAATCATAGTTGACTGGAAGAGCGGGTTTGAGAACTTTTTGAGGTTAAGACAGCAGGTGAGCGTTTGGATGTGCAGATTGAAAGACACAGCAGAACCATAGTTTATCTCAAGACAGCAGATGTATGAGTAAATTATAGATATAGCCTACTTGATGGCTAGTGTATAAGATGCTTGTTAACCTGTGCTTACAGGTTCCTAAGATGGAAATCTGATACTGCCACAGCTGAAACAGATGTAGTTACATACCCAAAAGTCACTACTTATTTATTTATTTTCCTTATATAGCACTGACATATTCTGCAGCTCTTTACAGATATTGTCATTGCACACTGTCTACAGGGGGGACACAATCTAGCTTCCCTATCAGTATGTCTTTAGGGTGTTGGAGGAAACTAGAGTACCTGGAGGAAACCCACACAAACACAGGGAGAACATACAGACTCCAGGCCGATGTTGTCCTTAGTGAACCCCGGACCCCATAAATGCTACTCTACAAAAAATGTCCCCAATTCCTTAATACCCAATTCCTATTCCTTTGGTATATGCACTACTATATGTGCAGCACACTGTACCTACAAACTTAGTGTGATATATCAAACTTGTTTCTCAAATGCATAACACAAACTATCATTTTATTAAATAAAATCTTAAAAATGTCCATTTAATAGAAATGAAACTGTCTTTAAAATTATGTTCTTTGAATTTGCTAAATTATTAGTTGATGTGTAAACGTGTAATTTTATTTTCCTTTGCTTTCAAAACTGTGAGACTATAAATTATTTCTGTTTAAAAATCCACATTTGACTGAGAAGGTTAAGACTGCATGCAACAAAGGTGTTATTTGGTCAGTTGTTGGCAAACACAGGACTATTATTTGATTTTGTGAGGGATGTAATGATGTGGACTGAGAACAAATATTAATCATGCAGGCAGCCACCCGTCATCAATGAATCAGCTTTCATTTTCTAAAATGGCAGGTAGGGGAGGCAGACAGACAATGAACGTAGAAGATTTCTCTATGAAACAAAAGGAAGAATAATCACGAACTGTCTGCTTTGATGAAATACAGATCCTGTTCATAAAGGAAAATAAGTTGATCCCTGGTAGTTCTCAAAAAGAAGAAATCTTAATCAAAAAGTCTTCTACACAGATTTGTTTTTCTGGAATTTGAAAACTCCAGATCTGCATGAAAATATACGCCAAATCCAAGGTGATGGAGGGAATAGGGCTAACATGTTTGAATAGTTACTGTAAGCCCTAATTCACACATCAGTGTTTTGGTCAGGGATTGTGAACAAAACCAGAAGAGGTGCCAACAAAGAAGATAAGGGTAATGGAAATATTTTATACCTGTTCTGTGTTTTTGACCAGGACCTGATTTTGGCTCACAATCACTAATAGAAGTAACAAACTAAACACTAATGTGTGAATAGTAAATGGTGTGTATAAAGGTGCTTGACTGGTTCCATTCCAGGAATACCAAGCAGTTTGCCATATTGGATGAATATATAACCCCTGTAAGTTACTACCCTTTTCCCATGGGTGGATAGACACAAGCTGTAATCCCTAAGCTCATTACATCTCCTGACTACATTTATTGCTACTTTTCTACTCATTTTCTACCTCTACCTGCTAGATGGGAGTCCAGTCCACCAATCTAACAGTTACAGTGGGGAAAAAAGTATTTAGTCAGCCACCAATTGTGCAAGTTCTCCCACTTAAAAAGAAGAGAGAGGCCTGTAATTGACATCATAGGTAGACCTCAACTACTCAACTGTGAAAACAAATCCAGAAAATACATTGTCTGATTTTTAAAGAATTTATTTGAAAATTATGGTGGAAAATAAGTATTTGGTCACCTAAAAACAAGCAAGATTTCTGGCTCTCACAGACCCTGTAACTTCTTCTTTAAGAGGCTCCTCTGTCCTCCACTCATTACCTGTAGTAATGGCACATGTTTGAACTTGATATCAGTATAAAAGACACCTGTCCACAACCTCAAACAGTCACACTCCAAACTCCACTATGGTGAAGAACAAAGAGCTGTCAAAGGACACCAGAAACAAAATTATAGACCTGCACCAGTCTGGGAAGACTGAATATGCAATAGGCAAGCAGCTTGGTGTGAAGAAATCAACTGTGGGAGCAATAATTAGAAAATGGAAGACATACAAGACCACTGATAATCTTCCTCGATCAGGGGCTCCACGCAAGATCTCACCCCGTGGAGTCAAAATGATCACAAGAACTGTGAGCAAAAATCCCAGAACCACACGGGGGACCTAGTGAATGACCTGCAGAAAGCTGGGACCAACGTAACAAAGGCTACTGTCAGTAACACACTATGCCGCCAGTGACTCAGATCCTGCAGTGCCAGACGTGTCCCCCTGCTTAAGCCAGTACATATCCAGGCCCGTCTGAAGTTTGCTAGAGAGCATTTGGATGTTCCAGAAGAGTATTGGGAGAATGTGATATGGTCAGATGAAACCAAAGTAGAACTGGTAGAAACACAACTCGTCATGTTTGGAGGAGAGTGAATGCTGAGTTGCATCCAAAGAACATCATACCTACTGTGAAGCATGGAGGTGGCAACATCATGCTTTGGGGCTGTTTCTCTGCAAAGGGACCAGGACGACTGATCCGTGTACATGAAAGACTGAATGGAGCCATGTATTGTGAGATTTTGAGTGCAAACCTCCTTCCATCAGCAAGGGCATTGAAGATGAAACGTGGCTGGGTCTTTCAGCATGACAATGATCCCAAGCACACTGCCAGGGCAATGAAGGAGTGGCTTCGTAAGAAGCATTTCAAGGTCCTGGAGTGTCCTAGCCAGTCTCCAGATCTTAACCCCATAGAAAACCTTTGGAGGGAGTTGAAAGTCAGCCTCAAAACATCACTGCTCTAGAGGAGATCTGGATGGACGAATGGGCCAACATACCAGCAACAGTGTGTGCCAACCTTGTGAAGACTTACAGAAAACGTTTGACCTCTGTCATTGCCAACAAAGGATATATAACAAAGTATTGAGATGAACTTTTGTTATTGACCAAATACTTATTTTCCACCATAATTTGCAAATAAATTCTTTAAAAAATCAGACAATGTGATTTTCTGGATTTGTTTTCTCATTTTGTCTCTCATAGTTGAGGTCTACCTATGATGTCAATTACAGGCCTCTCTCATCTTTTTAAGTGGGAAAACTTTAATTGGTGGCTGACTAAATACTTTTTTTCCCACTGTACCTTTCTGTAACTGGAATACCTTTTTAAGCAACTGAGCAACTGGAGGCATTGGAGACCTGTTATATCTGCGACTTCAGTAGAAATGGTGGCAGAGGTTAACTATCTCCTACAAATGGGAAATATGTTAGAGGACAACTCTGGGCTGGTTGACATCTACATTTCCACTTGGTCTAGTTGAATTGCTTTTAAAGATGACCCAGAATTGGCCCTGGCTTACCTGAAGTGTGAGTGGGGTCTGTTCTGGTTTGAAAATATGCAAAAAAAAAAACTTTAGAGTTCTAACAGTTGCAGCTATATTATTATATAATTTATACTTTATCCCATGAATTCCTCTTCGTACAGGTTCCCTTATATTTAAACTGTTTAGAAATGCTTAGCCAATGAGCCTGGCAAAACTTTTATATTCAAAACAGCAATTTTGGTATTTTTGTGGTTTTTATTTACAATGTTTTTCGGGTAGGTTTAATACATGATTTAATAGGTCAGGTCATTATGTATGCGGTGATAGCAATTTGAGTAACTTTTTGCTTATTTTTATTTGGTGACAATTAGAGATGAGCGAGCATACTCGTCCGAGCTTGGTGCTCGTTCGAGTATTACGGTACTCGTAAGTGCTCGCTGCTCGGACGAGTATCTCGCCATGCTCGAGGAAATGGCAACTTCCGCATTGTGCATTTTTGTCGCCTATAAACTCAGCCAATCACAATCCAGGAGACTCTGCGGTACACCCTGCATCACGTGGGGCCCTTACATGTCGATAGCAGGGGTTGGCTGGCCTGATCAGGTGACCCTGGAATATACTAGTGACTGGCTGCGGTGCTCGGCTCAGATGCTGTCTGGATGTCGTTAGTGATAGAGCTGCTGCGTGTAACGGGGAGCCGGCGGCACGCTTCCCCTCTGCCGTGCCGCCGGTCTCCCAGGAGTGCGCCGGAGCGAGGACGCAGGATGCGTCCTCGTCTCCATGACGACACTCACAGGAGAGGGTCCGGCACGCGCACTGATACAGCGCGTCCGGCATCCTCCCCGCCCCCCTAGTAACGAGCAGGCGGGGACATCTGAGCGCTGGTCTGGGGCAACCAGCGCTCAGAAATTTATTATATACCTGGTTTTGGGTCATGTGGCGCTGGCCACGCCACATGACCAAATTTGGTGGTGCATATTTGAGCGCTGGTCACGTTTGGCCAGTGCTCGGTATGCAAATGAGGTCATGTGACGCTGGCCCTGTCACATGACCCAGTGGAGGGCTATTTAAAGCCACTAGTTGTCCTCCCTAATCGCCTGTGATTAGCGTTACTACTTTGATCAGTGCTTGTGCGACCTTGTGTTTGATTGCTGTTTGACCCTGACCTTGGACTTGGACTTCGACCTCTCTTTGCTTCACCCCCGGTATTGACGTTATCTCCTGTGTATGACCCGGCTTGCTGACTATTCTGATATTGTGTTTGTTTCGTCTGTGTTTGTCTCTCCAATTGTTCCCTGTTCCTCCCTGTGCACTTATACAGAGCAGGGACCGTCACCGTGGTTTGTCCGCGGCCGCCTAGGGCCGACTGAGGCAAGCAGGCAGGGAGAGAACGGGGGGGTATTCAGT